>JACXGJ010006918.1:0-32470 GCA_016801105.1 Esox niger
AACCAAAATAAACCACACCACTGTGGTAAAACACTCAACATAAATAGGTTCCCCAATTGGAGGCAATAACGAACACCTGCCTCCAATTGGGGAAACCAAAGCACATAGAGGTGGCTAGAGCCACCTCTTTTGGCCATGTCCTGACTATGACCCCAGCCAGCGCAAAGATGGCTAGGGGCATAGCCAGGACATGACAATTGTGCATGTTGGTAACTAATGTACGGGATATAAAGTAAAAGAATTAGCATTAGGTTAATTCAAACTTTTGGTTTCATTACTTCCCTCTCAAAGTCCTCTTTCTCTAGATGCATTTGCTTCTGTTCCTATAAAAACATTGTTGCATTTGGCAGGCAGTGTCTCAAACCAGTGACCTTCAGCCGTAGCCTTTGGGGTGATCTATTTGCCCAATGGCCAAGTTGGCAGATGTGACATGGTGATTTAGAGGTGGACCAATTTGATGTGTTAATCCGCAACAAGAGCCACAGTTTGGACGTTTGAGTTTCTTGTCAGATCTTTGTTGTTTCCTAAATAGTGTTATCTGAACAATTGCCCCCGATTTAAGAAATCAGACCAGGCGGCAAAGTGCTCTTATGCATGGTACCCTGGAGCGTGATAGAGGCAGCCTTGTCCTTAGCAATAGAAATCAAATGTTTTTGTTATGTAAATGTAAATGATGTGCTATAGTACATAGGTTGTTGCACTTGAATGTTTCTGGAAATTACTGAAATTAATGTTATGTTCCGGTCAAAATCAAATAACAAAAACATTGTAAAATGCTGTTTAAACAAAGAGACAGGGAGCAAACACAATATCCTCCTCAGACCTTTGGTTGATCAGTTAACAGGTATTTAGATTACCGGAACAGCCATTTATATTCTGGTCAGGATTCTGGTATGGGTGGTCTGTGGGGCTTTGTAAAAACGATTCCATGTCTATCCTTCAGGGGAAGGGGATGTGGTGTCAGAAGAATGAACATCCGAGCCCAGACAACCAGCTAGACCACCAGCCATTGTTTACATTCAAAAAGTCCACTAATTTTGACCAAAACCTTTGATTGAGACTCACAAAAATGCTGATGAATAATTTCACTGTTGTCCAAAAATATTAGGAAGCATCCATAATTTATCATTAACCTATAAACTGTCAGACAGCAATGATGAATCCTCTTCTATCTAAATGACATACAAAGAGGTATACTAGCTACGGTATATATACTGTCTATATTTGCGTTGTTTTTCTTCTTTCATTACATTACCTATTTAGATTAAGAAGAAATGACAAGGGGAATGCTGAATGAGTGTTCATGATCAGAATATAAGGTAGCAGACAGGAGGGCTTGTCAAAGCTGTGTCCTATCATAAGATCTTTCATCAGATAGAGGCAGACTGAAAGATAAGCATAATTCAATTGGCAACGATTGGCAGACGAATACCACAGGACTGGTTTATGAGCTGATTTAGAGGCCCATCGTCATATGGAGAATGAGCACAGATAAGAACTCGAGCTACAGTACTTGTGGCCATGTAGTGTGTCTCTCTAGCTGACACTCAGATCACTCTCCTCCCAAATCTGTGCTTGTAGATGCAACACTGCAATAGTTTTTATTAGTATGTAAACCTAGTAAGGAGAAAAAGAAAATACATAATCTGAATTACATTGCATCATGATGTCCGGTGCCAAAGGATATAAGAGCACAAGTTACAAAGTCACGTGACATAGAGGGAATAGTGATTAATAATACATTTTGGAAATCTGCGTGAAATGCAAATAAAAACAGAATGCAATGATATGCAAATTATGTATCCCTATTTTTCATTGAAAATAATACAAATACAATATGTTGCAACAGAGAAATTTGATTGTTTTTGCAAAAATACATGCCCATTTTATTATTGATGCCAACATCATATTTCAGAAAGTTGGGACTGGGGCATGTTAACCACTGTGATAACAAATTCTTGAAAAAAATACTCGCTTGGGAACTGAGGAGACCAGTTGCAAGTCATCCATGCCATGTGCACATATGCACCCCCATACCATCACTGATGCTGGCTTTTGCACTGTGCGCTGGCTAAGAAGCTAATGGTCCATCTTCTTTTTAGTCCAGAGGATGTGGCGTCCATGATTCACAATAGGAAAATGAAATTTGAATTTGTTAGACCACGCATCAGTTTTGCACTGTGTTCTGGATCTTGTTTATATATGGCTTCTTCTTTGTATGGTAGAGTTTGAACTTGCATTTGTGGATGCATCGACATAATGTGTTCACAGACAATGTGTTCCTGAGCCCACGCAGTGATGTCCACCACAGAATCATGACTGTTTTTAATGCAATGCCGCCCAAGGGCATGAAGATAACAACCAGGGGTGTAGCACAAAATTCTGGGCAATGTACATTCAAGATTCAAATATTTTTTAGGGCACTTCACTTCTTCACGTTGGACCCTATATTCTTAGTACCCTTTTCCCCCCCAGTCCGATGCCACTGATCACACCCATCCAATTTTGAAATTTGTTATTGTCCCTTGCGTAGAGATATTTCCGGATTCTCTTCATCGTTTAATGATATTATGTACCATAGATGATGAGATCCTCAAATACTTTGCAATTGGCCATTGAGAAACATTATTCTTAAATTGTTGCACTATTTGCCTGCACGGTTTTTCACAGAGTGGTGAACCCCTCGCTATACTTCTGAAAGTCTTTTCTGAGATGCTCTTTTTATTCCCTATCATGTTACTGACCTGATTCCAATTAACCTAATTAACCTAATTTCTAGTATTTTGTTGCCATGGCCCATCTTATTTGAAACATGTTGCTGGCATCAATATCAAAGTGGGCATATATTTTTCCAAAAACAACGTTTCCAAAAACAACATACCTTTGATATGTTGTGTTTCTGCCATTTTCTGTTGAATAAATGGTTTAAATGATTTGCACATCATTGCATTCCTTTTTTCTTTGCATTTTACATAGTGTCCCAATGTTATTCATAATTAAATAATACATATAAAACATGCAAATTAGATACTCTAGACTACACTATACTGTCAAGAGGAATTTTGAAATAAATGTCTGGCCCCTATCGGCAGAATAGCTCAGCCGATGAGAGGAGGGAGAAGAGAACTACAGAACCCGGCCATCTCCCTGATTACCCCTCAAATGGCACCCTATACAGTACACTGTACAGGCTCTGCACAAAGGTAGTGCATGTTAAGATGAACAGAGCGCTTTTTGGAATGCTAAAACCATGTCATTCACCAGAGGGTGGAGCCTTACGTAGTACATCACACCACGAGCAGTGTGGATGATCCATGTTCCATGCAAATTCTTGACAACGATGAACCTTGACAGTACTAACAGGAAAACAGTTGTTGTACATGGACATTTATTTTAATGCAAATAATTAAAAATAATAATAATTGGATTAGAAATGGTAGAATAACTGACTGCATGTATATGTATATATGTACCATCTGTAAAGAGAACATGAGTGAGCAGAAAAAACACGTCTGTTATTTCTTATGGCATTCACATTTAACAGTAAGTCATAACAGAATGACACAATCATAAAACAAAACAGGGCAACAAATAAAAAAATCTTGCTGACCCTTGTTCAAAAGACTGCATACCCTAAGTTCTTGATACTGTGGACTGCCCTCTTTAGCATCAAAATGACAGTGAGCAGTCTGTTGTTATAGTTGTCTATAAGGCTCCGAATTCTTGCAGGTGGTATAGCTGCCCATTCGTGTTGGCAAAATGCCAAAAGTATTTAGTCGTCTGGCATGAACTGTACGTTTTGAGATCTCTTCAGAGTGACTCGTGATATTAAGGTCAGGAGACCTTTTTCTGCTGTCAATTTGGCCTTGTGCTTAGGATCACTGTCGTGCTGGAAAGTCCAAGAGCATTCCAAGCTCAGTTTTTGTGCAGAAGAATGCTAATTTTCTGCCAATATTTTCTGATAACATGCTGCATTCATCGTGCTATACATTTTCATAAGATTCCCTGTGTCTTTAGAACTCACATACCCAAAACATCAGTGAGCCACCAACATGCTTTACAGTGGGGATGATCTTCTGTTCACTATAGGCCTTGTTGACCCCTCTCCAAACATAGCACTTACAGTTGTGACCATAAAGCTCTATTTTGGTCTCGTCACTCCAAATAACAGTGTGCCAGAAGCTGTGAGGGGTGTCAAGGTGTTGTCGAACATATTGTAACTAGGCTTTTTGTAGCATTGGTGCAGTAAAGGCTTCTTTCTTGCTACTCGACCATGCAGCTCATTTTTGTTCAGTTATCATCGTATTGTGCTCCTTGAAACAACCACACCGTCTTTTTCTAGAGCAGCCTGTATTTTTCCTGAGGAAACCTGAGGGGTTTTCTTTGTATCCCAAACAATTCTTCTGGCAGTTTTGGCAGAATCATTTCTTGGTCTACCTGATCTCTGGTTTTCCATTTAGTTATATGTGATTGAACAGTACTGACTATCCTTTTCCATTTTGATAAAGTTATTTTACCTTGTTACACAGGTCTTTTGACAGTTCTTTTCTGCTCCCCATGGCTCAGTATCTAGCCTGCTCAGTGCATCCACGTGAGAGTTAACAAACTTATTGTCTATTTATACACAGACACAAATTGCAATTTAAAAAGCCACAGGTTTGGGAAATTCATATTTAATTGCCATTTTCACTTGTGTGTGTTACCTTGTGTGTCTGAAACACAGCCAAACATTAAAGGGTATGTTAACTTTTGATAAGGGCCATTTGGGAGATTTCTGTTATCTTTGTGATTTATTTAAGGCCAAACAACTATGTGATAATAAATGGATGATCAGTCAGATTTTCCAAAAGAATGCCCAAATTTATAAATGTCTGCCAAGGTATGGAACCTTATGAGCACAACTGTATATATACATATATCAGATCAGGTAAACCACAAATACAAAGTTAACTTGGATTGACTGAGAAATATCAAGTTTATTGGCTGGCTAAATGTAAGCTGAAAAAGAAAGTAACAGTATATCAGATAAATCATAATATGACTTTTGTGACTTTATGACCTTGTAAAAACTGCAAAAATCTGCTACAAGAGATGTTTCCTGGTAGAAAGTTCCTTATACACCACCTCCACCTCCCGTACAATCATGTACAATTCTGAGGATAATGGCCATCTCAACAACATTTTTTGACCAGCCCCCAAAATAGCCAAGGCCAAGTGGCCGCTATTGACAGGAAATTTTCAGTTTGGTGTTATTGGGGACCATTAATCGAATTTTGTCAAATATATTTGCCCCAAATCATAGGCCTATTGAGGGCAATTACTGAAATATTGAAGTGGCAACCTCGTAGTAAATGTTCTCAAACTTACAGTATTTACCAACAAAAACCTAATGTAATGTTTTCTTTTATTTATAAGTCTGTTGTATTGATAGGTTATCTTCATCATTTTCATCCGCTTATTTGGTAACGGGTCGCAGAGACAGCAGCTCCAGCAGGGGACCTCAAACGTATCTTTCCCGAGCCTCATTTGCCAGCTCTGACTGGAGGATCCCGAGGCGTTCCCAGGCCAGTGTCGAAACCTAATCTCTCCACCTAGTCCTGGGCCTACCCCGAGGTCTCCTCCTAGCTGATTGGTCATAAATCCTGAACAATATCCTAAAAATAATCCTAAACTATTTTAATCTAAGACATTTCCTTTACCTCAGGAAGTTTGGGATATGGTAAAAATCATGAGACTAAAGACATAAATACATTAGTAAGGACTAGGCATCACTTAAGAGTTAATTGCATTAACCTCCAAGCTGTGCGTAATTTCTTTACTTAAATCAATGAAGACGATAAAAGCTTACCATGTTCTCCAACTTCGTGCAGATTGTTTCAATTGCTCACAACTCTGTGAATCAGATTGCTATGCCAACACTGTTGTAGTGCTTTGTTTAGGGGCTGAAACAAGAAGTCTGGTAATTGTTTTGGGTTGTATTAGTTGGTCAAAGAAGGGACATTAATGAGATGGCACCGTGTTCTAAAGAACTGGGCAAGAATGGCGTTGGTCAGGGAGATGAACAAAAACCCAGTGGCCACTCTTACATTTTATAGGATTTGCTCAGTTGGTTTTGCGGTAAGGGCACTGAAAGCCCTACGTAATTCTCAAATAGGAAATATAGCGAGTCTCTATTTCTAATCAGTCTTACATCTAGTATTTCATGGACGGAGGGGGATCAACAAAAGGAAAATAACATTTACTAGCAGTCTATTTGAGTTATTTTTTTACTGCACACCCTGACAGATTGCTCATCAAATTGGAGAAGCTAATAGCAGTGATTGTGGCTTCTCAGTCTAACACAAAAGATGAATGGTACGTTTTCAATGTTCTTTTCTGCCCTGACAGGTCAATAGGACAATTAAGACAACTCTGTTGCAGATAGGTAGGGAGACAGACAAATTGGTTCGATCGGGAAAAAATTGCATCACATTTGACAACAATGGAGAATATCTGAGCCCAGAAAAGTAAATAAATAGATGTTGATTAAATAAATGTGGCAGTTTAATTTCAGTGCGTTCTTGTCCACAATTTTCCTGTAGTCTATTAGTGGGACGATTCAAATGATTGAATAGCAAATCCATTCTCTAGATATCTGGATATTTTGAAAAATATAATACTTTTCTAATTAGATTTTTTACGGAATGATATTTATTGATACCACACTTTCTTCTGTAGTAAACAGAAAGTAGGGTTTTATTTGCGATGCGACGTACAGTATAATCTTCACTCATGGCTGACACCCTATATGATTAAGAACTGTAAGGCCTTTTATTTTGTCCAGGCCGTAATAGCATCCCTTAGTTTCTATCTACCTAGAGCTGTTTTGTTGTTTGACCTGACCCAATAAATAAATCAAGATAAATGATAAAAGATGTTGTTTCAAGAAATATGCAGTGTTGCAATGGTACTGTTCTATGGAGAGTTGTATGGAGAGTGTCCTGGTGTTAGTTTAGCTTAGCTGCAGCACATTACACTGTGGTTGTGGACTCTGTATTAAGCTTCATTGCATTGAGAAAATTTGTGACATGTTTATCTGCCCATAATGGGAATAAAAGGGGAGTGGCCTCTAAACTGGAGGCTTACAAACACACTGCTCTCTCTGACTTTCCTGCTTTTTACAGAGACAGTGTAACAAACTGAATCCAGCAGCCATGATAAATGTGTGCCCTGGATAAAGAGAAAAACCTGTGTGTGATATAGTGTGCATATTACATTTAAAATGATATACGGTGCGTAATGGGATATGGTTGACATTCTTATCAGTGGTTGCTATGGAAATGGTGGGGAACACATAGCAGGTCTGCTGTGTTCAAGGTAAAAAAAATGTTTTATGTTTGTGCATCTACAGGACTGACCACTGCCCCGACATTACTGAACAGCTGAAATACATTTTCTCGTCGTGTTCAAAACAATGTGTCTTTCTGTTATGTCACTCACAATGTATTTTCCTTATGTATTCTTTCTCAGAGAAACATCAGCATAAGTGCAGTGGGTTGGGCCAGTGCTTTGTAAGGCTGAAGCCCAAGAGTTTGAACCATTCATCTTACAAACGAATAGGAGTTTGTCTAAAAGTGACACACACTTGAAAAGCATTAAGTTAGACTGACAGTGACCCACACTTCAGAAGCCGTAGTATTCAATGTGCAAAGGGTTCAGAGGATTGGTGGAAAATTAGATTTTTGAAGTTGAAGGTCTAGCAATTTTTAAAGAGATCATACCTTTGAATCTGTAAAAGATTGCTTATTCTTGATTATGTTAATCTTTCTTAACTTCCTGACTTGAGCTGTGATCTGAATACTGGTGTTTTCATCATATCAAAGTTACTGCCCTCCAAAGTAACTCAAGCTTCAGGAGAAACTATGGGAATGAATGCAGCTGAATCAAATGGAAGATAAAAATATATTTATCAATTTAAAGGAACCGCAAGAGCGTACATTCTTGTATAGGGACTGTTCAGGATCATTTCAACCATGACTACACTCTGAGCACTGGTACCGAAAACAGGTCACTTTCCAATCAATTATATCCTGTTCATCGGGTTTTTGCATTTTCCACGGTGCTACTTGGACTGGTGTCTTGGACTCTTTGGAATGATAATTTGATTGTATTTTTACATTTGAAATGTGTTCCCGTGGACATTTTATTTATTAATGTCGTTGTATTTCATTTAGTGTAGTGCATTGTTTAGGGGCTGAAACAAGAATTTTGCTATTCCCGTGAGATCTGCTGTAATGTGTTTGCGACCAGTCCCACTTTGAAACTCAAAACAATTCATGACAGTCAATATTCATGAGTAAGGAGCCCACAAGGACGCTATTGTGGGACACTTTCTTTCTCTCTCTCTTTCTCTTTTTCTATAACACTCTTTTTCCACAAAGAGGTTTGTTCCCACGTTCCCTTTGATCATGCCTCCCACCGGATAACATTTTATCATTGTTGTGTTATTCTTTGTTGTTGCAGATTTTTCTTCTACTTCTTTCTGTTTCTCCAACACAGATGTCTGAAAATAAAACATTAACACAAAACAATAGCCTCTATTTCAGCTTAAAACTGCTACAACAAAGGAAACATAATTCCATTGGTGCTTGTATTTCACACTGCTTTTCTCCCAAGCCAGACGCACGGCTAAAGTGTGACCATTCATAGCAGGATTAGGGGGATGTCACCTTTTTCTTATCGAGTTATGTCTTTATTTTGCCAGGGCTTTTATTGTGCCAGTGAGGTTCAGCAAAACACAAATTACATTCTCCTGACTTGGCTGGGAATACAAGGCAACTAAACCATTTGTATGCTACATTCAATTTTCCCCAACCACAGTGCAGTACAAAGAGAAACAGGAAAGTTAATTGAATAGAGATGGGGTGAGGTGCCCGGGCATTGTGATGACTGGAATAGCCCTGTCACTTCCACACCATAGAAATAATGGCCCACATTGTGAGGTAGCACCAGATACAATCAGGTTTCCTAAGGTGACATCATTGGAACATCTACAGGGAAATCTTCCTCCCAAATGCCTTTGACATTTCTTACAGACCATGTGCATCCAAAACCATACCCTATTTGGTGGATTTTAGTTACCCTATGTGCTTTGACCGACAGTGATTGGAACAGGGTACCATTTGGAATGCAGACACAGGCAGTACTCGGTGCTTAATAAAACATCTGCAGGGTTTTCCAAATATAAATAGGGTGATTCAAGATCATAGACTCCACAGCCTGAGTTCCGTTCTACCACAGCAGCATTTTGTCCTATTACTGGGTGTCTTGACACCGCTAAGCTCCTGATTAACCTACACTTGAAGCCGACAGAGGCACAGAGCCAAACACACTCATCTGGCCGTGTGTCCCTAATGACAAGCTATTCCCTTTATAGTGCATTAGCTCTAGCTATTGCCCTACAGGTCCTGATCAAAAGGAGTGCGCAGTACACAGAATAGGGTGTCATCTGGCGAGCACAGCACATAGGTTGTCATTTCTCTGTTGGCCATGCCTGGTCCTGCGTCACTGGAGAAGCACACAGACGAGAACATCCACTGAGAGACCAGGACAGCCTGGTCCCCTCCATCATAGGACATGGCTCTGGACTGTTCTAGTGTTAGCACAGTCTGTCGCTCATCATCCAGCAGATAAAAAAACACAACGGCTTTACAGTGTGTTTACAATTTGCTCAGTAGGATTGATTATGCCTATAAGCCTATTGAAGGTCTGCTATAATATCAACAATATGTTTGCAGTCTGAGAATGCATTCCACAAAACTATAATATAAACCATTATTATATTATTCATTCTGATTAGCTGAAAGTGGCGGTATGAGACATGTATACCATGGATATAAAAATCATTTATTCTTAGATGTTGGATTTGCATTAGCTAGTGGTTTATGAGATCAATAAGGCGAATGAGGGGTTTGTGATATATGGCCAATAAACCACAGCTATGAGTTGTATCCAGCTGTACATTTTGTTAACAGAGAATTTCCAAGAATGTGTAGTTACAGTCCAGAGCAACGTGCAAATTGTGAATTAGAGACCATAATTTGAACATTTGAATGTGATACCCATTTTAAAAAGACAATGGAAACAGTGGAACAAATCGAACATTTTGTTTGCATTAGTTGCTTATTGATTTAAAGTTTCACCATTTCTACTGCAGAATAACGTCTGTTGAACTAGAATTCTGAGTGTCATTTTCCTCATAGGATTTATTTTCTTTCTTTCTTCTCACACAGTGCACACTTACATTTTGTATAGTGAGAAATCACCTGTGAAGGGAGAACAGCTCCTGAAATCCACTCTCCCAATTATATTTGACAGTTGTGTTCATGCACAATCTGAATCCTCATTATCTGTAAGATGAAATATCATTTAGAATTTTCTAAAGGCCATCTCTCAGTAGAAGAGCCCTGTGTTTTGAACAATCAGAATCTAGTTTTTAAGCCTCATCCAGATGTGAATTATACAAAAAAATCTATGCAATTGTCTAAGAATAGTAGTGGACCAACGGACATTAAAAGTAAAGAGGACCGTTTCATCAAAGAGCTTTAAATAAAGTTTAAAATGCAAGCAGGTCAGATGATTGTGCAAAACACATGGCCCTATATGCAGATCTCAACATGGAAATATTGTCACCCTGAGAAAGTCAAACAAAAAGCTGTCCAACTAAACAGCACACTTAATGAGCTATATTGTACTTTTCAAACATGGAAAATGTTACACACATGAAAAGTAGTGTGCTATTATGATTGTGAGTCCCTAACAATGTTTGGAATTGGACATTTCTGCCTAGACCCCACATTAGTAGTACCAATGACATAACCGTAATAAAACCATAGAATCAAATAATTGTTGTGTACAATGTGTACGTTTTATAATAGGGTAAATGAAATGCTTAGGGTAATCACAGAGACCTGTAAGGACACTAGGACACTTATATCTGTGTTTTTCTGAGGTGCAGTCCAGCTTTGTCTCTTTAAGATCACTGTCTCGCTCATCTTCCAGCTGCCTCTGTGCTCGCTGGGACATTTCAGCCCTCCACTTGACAAGAACATTCATTCTCCCATCAGGCCCAGTTATCCTACAGAGTAAATCACTGCAGTGAACCGCTCTCCACACTGTCACGCACACGCAAACGCGCACACACACACACACACGCGCACACACACACACACACACACACACACACCACAAACCAACCTCCGACGTGGCGATCACTACTCTCCACGTCTTGTCCCAACCCTCTTCATCAGCTAAGTTCATTAAATAGCAGCTAGTCCAGCACCTCCCACAGTATCCCAAAGACCACTGTTACTGATCAACATCCTAAACACTGCCCACTGCCTCCCCTGTTGTTGGGACGAGTCAGTCCACTGTATCTGAGAAAGGGAGATGGACTCCCTGACTCCCTAAATGTTGAATTAGGCGGACGGTATGGAGCAACCTGGCAAAATAACACGCGCTACAAGTTTCAGTGCATAGTATGAACTTGAGTCCCTTATGGCACCACATCACAGGGACATTGACCAGACATTCCTTAATGGCAGTGCTCCATATTTACACTAACTGTAGCTCATTCTGGCCATGTGATTTTTTCAGTAATAAAACTCAGTTGGCAAAAGAATTAGGATGCTGTGTACAGTGTGGGAAAAAATATTTGACCCCTTGCTGATTTTGGCTATGGTGGAGAGTTTGGAATCTGATTGATTGATTCCTTCTGTGGACAGGTGTCTTATACTGGTAACAGCCTGGTTCCCTCCATCTTAGGACATGGCATTGGATTGTTCTAGTGATTGTACAGTGCGGTGCAATGAGTGAAAACCTCACTTTCTAATGCCTTAAGAGGCGCTCTAGCGACAGACGCTAGAGCTCATTTTAGATGGACAGAGGTGAAGAGAAAAACTGTTATGTGGTCAGCCGAATCAAAATGTTCGGGAATCATGGGTGCAGTGTCCTCCGGACTAAAAAGTAAAGGGACCATCCAGCTTGTTATCAGCCCACAGTGCAAAAGCCTGCATCCATGATGGCATGGGGGTGCATTAGTGGTCATGGCATGGGTGACTTGCACTTCTGTGAAGACACCATAAATGCTGAACAGTAATAATTTAATAAAAGTAGTATAATTCTATAAGTATTTTCTAAAATCCCTGGCTGTTCTAGTGTAAATAATTGATTTGGCAGTCCTGTAACAAGGGCATAGTTTGCCCCGTCTCTCTCTCATTGGGTTAATGTAGAGTAATTAACAGAAATTTGCAGATTATAGTCCATTGTAAATAAATATATTACAGAAAAAATCTATAAAAAAGAAATAGTTAATTGCCTCTGAAAATATTAATGAAACGATGAGTCGAACGTGTTGCCTATTGTCTGTTTAACAATCGAAACGTCGGTCATCTAAATGCGCTATGTTAAACACTTGATTTATATTTTCGTTTGTGGCACAGTTGCATTTTGTACATTATCAAAGAAATCTAGTGGGATAACCAATTTCTTAGTTTATATTTTAAGACATTTTCATTGAAAGAAACAGATGCATTCAGTCTTCAGGAAATACTGTATATAAGTGCAGAAAAGCAGCATCAATGAAGCTATAATTAATGTTAGCTTTGTAAAATTCTGCAATTAGCCTACATAAATGTTAGCTTTACTACTGTAATCAACAGCTACATTTTCAGTCAAATAATTGTTTTTCATTTTAGTTATAATTAAGGAAAATAACCTATAATTAAAATTAACTTAATATAATCAAATTAAAATAATTTGTACAACATTGATTGCTGTAAATGTTAACCTTGCATAAATATAAAAATATAAAATATAAATAAACATGGCAAAGCGTAATAAAAAACATTCTACTACATTACAAAAAATCCTACATCTAAATTACGATTCAGTTACGTCAGAGGTTGCGTGACAGTTGGGAGTTTATGGAATCATACAAAGCAACATAGCAAACCATGAATAGGATTATTGTATATTCCGCAGATTTGAATGTTTTATTCTGGCCATATATAACAGGCACAGGCATGAATTAAAAGCAGCACTGTAAACATCTAAAGTTCATAGTATCAATATCAATTTCAGACGGGTGTCGATGTTCCCACAGATTCCCGCCATTCATATTCTTTATTTTATGTATTTTCAATGCCGTAAGCTTCTTTAAAAGAGGAGGTGATGCAACGCATTGGTAAGCTGTTTTTAAACGTGTTGCTGGCATCATATTCAAAATGGACATGTATTTTTCCCCAAAATAAATCTCAGTTTAAAATATGCAATGTTGTCCTTGTACTTTTTCAATGAAATATAGGGATGAAGGATTTGCACTCTGCATCATTGCATTCTGTTTTTATTTGCGTTTTATGCAGCGTCTTATATTTTTTGGATACGGGTTTGTATAATTCAGGAACTCCACAACAATCTCTATAGACTGGCATAATTGTCACCCCCTGGCTATGCCCCTAGCCATCTCTGCGCTGGGCAGGGGCCATAGTCAGGACAGGACAACAGAAGGTGCCTCTAAGAACCTCAATATAATTTTGGTCTCCCCAATTGGAGGCAGGTGTTGATCGTTGCCTCCAATTGGAGAATCCATTTATGTTGAATGTTTGGCCACACCCGGTGTGGATCATTTTGATTTTTTGGTTTCTGTTTGAACCGAGGCCCGAAGTCACCGGTAGCTGTTACTATTTGTTTCTTGTTTATTTAAAGCATGGAGTTTCTTTGCAACCCTGTCTCTGCATCTGTGTCATACCCCAACTACTGTGACAGTAATATCTGTTAAAGACAGGTACTGTAGCTAGTTGGACAGTAGGATACAGTAGAATAACACTGGTGGATGTATGGAGAATGGAGGATTGTTATCTGTCCATTAGCAGTAGAAATATTGGTTGTTTATATCTGATAGAAAAGGATTGTTTGTCAAATTCTGTAAGAGCATCAGAGCAGCTCCTCCTAAATGTGAGAGGTCAAATGTACTGGACTGAACTGATTTGGCAGCCTGTCTTGCCCACTATTGAATACCTGTTTGGACAGTTGGCAGGACTGTTTACGTATGTTTCCCAAAGGTCTCCCTATTCCCTTCCACCTGGACAAAACTAGTGTGCACTTTAGGTGGTAGACCACCCAGGTAATAAAAATAGGGCAGTTGGGAATAGGGTGCCATTTTGGATAAAAGTTAAATCGTATTGATTAGAGAAACAAACATCCTCAGAGCCAGAGTAAGAACTCCACCCAGACGTTTTAAACCTCCCTGCAAATAGATACAATCACTGAACTCAATTCATCAGACGGTTGTCTGACTGCTAGGTCTTTGGTCATTCCACCTCATAAAGCGCAAGCAAGAGAATATCGACATCCACCATCACAGATGGCTCTGAAATTGGTTCTTTATTTAGTAAAACATATGATTACCATTTTTGCACCATTTTATAAAATACAGTCGGGTGTTCTTGGTCTGAAAGTGTATTCATACATAACAAGACCATTCCTCTGAATTTTTTCATTAAAATGCACTCTGGCTCTGCCTACCAGAATGTTCTAGTCAGTCTTGCAGTTAGATTTGGTTTGCTTTGGTTTGATATTAAATATATTATATTGATTAAATTACCTTTCAGAAAAAGTGTTGTTCTGTTCTATATAGTTCCAACTAATAGGGTTGATTCAGTGAACATGAATCACGTGCGTCTTTGTGGAACGTCATTTCTATGGAGGAGGGGAGCGTACATGTGTACAGTCCATGCCTCAGTTTGGGGGAGCATTGCCAATAACTAAACATTTAATACAAAACTCAACAATTAGAATTGGTTAAGATTTGGATCTAAGACCAAAGAAAACCTCATTATTGGGGTTTAAAGCCTGAGAGTACTTTCAGTGCGTGGCTAATTTCCTTTAAGAAATAGTCTGTAGCTCTTAGGACATTCTAGTCGGACAAGTAAAACAGCAGTTATGATGGTTTCAATTGTATGGTCTCTAATGATCTTCAAAGGTAAATATCCTCGAAACACTCTGCACTTATCCAGGACATGCATTTACTTCTTAAAATCGGCAGCTTATGTCAGCAGTTTATAAATGCCCTGTCCTATGCTCCAGAAATCATGTGTAGGAATCCCAAAAAAATTCTAGTTTAATATAATTGAAACTTTAACCATGGCTAACCAAGACAAAAAGAACCACTGAGAAAATTCTGTGTGAGCGGTTGGAACATAATAGGAATACATTCTTGGATAAAAGATAACAAAGAAGCAGTCTTATTGGGCTGTCAAAACCAAGGAGCCACAATGCTAAGGATGGTGAACTTTGTGTCACATTTACATGTATTTAACCAACATGCATGTGGCTTTATAGATACATGCACAGATATTTCATTACCATACAACTTTCATAAATGTTTTGTTAATATTAAAGCATTTTGATCCACTATTGGATGATTGGACAGTTTCACATTTGAACCGCAAAATGGCAGCCTGTTGGGTGTGAAACTCCAATATGATTTCTATAGAGAAGATTGCATGTTTATAGGTAAAACCATAGTTTATTATGGACAAATTACACAGTCAGACTAGTTGGTGGATGAGAGACTTGGAATAAAAGACTACCATTCTTTCATTGTCTTTTAAATGTCAGGGAATATTCTGTTCATTGACATTTGCTAAAATAAAGACTAGACAAAGTTTTATGGTGTTGCAGTACAGTCTGGTCACATAACAGAAGATTAAAATCATGGCGGTTGGTGAAATCAACTTCATTCATTTTACTTTCCGCAGAAAGAAACCATTTATATCAAGTCAATTTTGCTTCAGTTTTAAGAGCTTCTTTTTAAACAGAGTAATGAAGTATTTGTTTGAACAGCAAATTGTGTTGTGGATACAGTACAAATGAATGATTCCAGGAAATGCAATATTATGGATGGAAAGATTTTACATACAAATAACATACCAAAATGTTGGGGGGGGGGTTTAAAAAGAGCATTTTTGTGGACTTTTCGATTATTGATTATGTTGGGAAGATCGTTGACCAGAGTTTAAATAAAATCATTTTAAGCCCTCTTTGTAATAAAAAAATTGTAAGAAAGTCAAGGGGTTAAACACATTCTGAAGTCCATATTCCTCCCTCCACTGGATAGAGGAAACGATTTTTATGGTGGGTCGTCTATATCACGCAGAAAGCAGCAATTTAACAGCAGTAAATAAAGTAGTTGCAAAGTGAAACTCCATATTTTAGTAAGTACCCAATGTATTTTGACATTATAACATTTACAGAGCGTTAAAATGCTGAGTAATGGAAATCTGAATTGCTGTTTCTGAGCGGTAGAGATTATCTGTCATAAAAACTCCTGTCCGCTACGGATCAGGTACTGAAGCACTGTTTCTGAAGTGGAGCTACTGGCCATGCAGCAGCACCAAAGCAGTGTCCCTCCCTGGAAGTCCCTTTTATATAAGCTGTCATATATTGTCCCAGTGAATGGCTGTAATGGTCCACCGCTGTTCTTAGTCACTCTGTAAAGCCGGTGCCCTGGATGCGATCCCTGTCTTCTCTTTTTATCTCTCTCTCTGCAAGAAAAGAACTGTAAGTCCCCTGAGCTGTCGTTGAGGTCACAGCAGGGGCATCGTCACGGGGGATGACGAGCATCACAGAAACTAGCAGTCTGCTTCCTAAACGGCCCTGCAGTCCCTATTACACACACAACCATATGGCCTTGGTCAGGGGAAGGGCACTATAAAGAGAGTAAGGCGCCATTTGGGAAGAGCTCAAAACGGGACCCTAAGCTCTGAGTGGCAACCCTGAAAAACAACCTGACGCTAGTTTGAGGCTGGTTACGTGTCTAGTCAAGACACAATGGCACACATACTTTTGGAGAGAGAACTGAAAGAGAAGCAGAGGAGAGGAGAGTGGGGGAGGGGCAAACGGGGTGGGAGGCCCATTAGTGCGGGCGCATAAGATAACTCGTGGTTTATGACTTGTTCATTATACAAATGACAACAGTCACGTATTGTAAATAAACATGCCAGCTCTCTGATCAACAGTCTATCCCCATCTGTACGTGTAGACAGGCTCTCGCAGACGCACCGGATAGCCCCTGTGCTGCCAGGTGAGCTGCTCCGCCTCAGAGCCCCAGAGCAGCCGATGAACCATGAAGCCGTGCCTGGCAGCATCCCTCTACCACCACAGATGAAGCTGCGCCCATCAAATAACCACCAGAACGACCAATGTCCCCTTAGTTCAGTCTGCTCCATCGAGGACGAAACCCCGTCACCCTAATGGCCCCCTGAGCCACACAGGCAGCAGAGTGTCGGGCAGCAGACAACTAGACACGCAGTCAGAAATCCCACGTGAAGGGCCTGATGGAGATCGGCACACCGTGGGTGGACAAGCGGGGAGGGAGTCTGGTGGTTTAACATTGGTTTAACATTCTCATCGTGTCCATTAGGAGGCTCATTGTGTCAGCAATAAGCTGAATATTTAATGAACTTGACCCGGCATCACCTTTCATGGATCCATCCTCACTCTAATGAGACGTAGTACCTCCAGCAGAGTAAGACAGCACCGTGTCCACAAAGACACCCTATTCTCCGCTTCAGGGGATTATGGGCTTTGCTCCAAATTATACTATAAGGATTTTGTCGTCATTTGCAAGCTAGTAAGTCAAGCTATCCGGGCTAATTTTTTCTTTTTAAAATGCAACATTTCAGTACCACTGCCAACAGATTAAAATATTTGCCATACTGTCTTCAATATATCTAACTTTCAATTACAGCCAGTATTACATGGCAAACATGACACTTTCTGTTTTTTTCATTGTGTACCTTTGAAACGTTGCTGACGTACCAAAGAAGTTCCAAGGGGAAGTCTGGGATTATCACTGGAATAGTCTACAGGTCGGTGAATTTCAGTATTCACATTGCTATGATACTTGTTAGAGTCAGTGGACTTGATTGCTATTAGATGATTAGGCAGAATAGCATTGGTAACTTAGGTTATGATACTGAACTACATTTTCTGTATAACATCCAAGACCCTAAATGATGTGTACGGACACTGAAAGTAATTATCTTCCATTCAGATCAGAGCAAGGAAGAAGGAAGATAACGTCAATGGTTCTGGTCCCACAGCAATAGAACTATAATTGCCATTGGATCCTACTTATTAGCTTGTCACTTTCAGTTATTGATGTGTTACACCTCTTTCGGTTGACTTTAAAGTTCCTTTAAATGGGTAGTGTTCAGTTGCTAATGCCATTCTAGGGTTTTGACTTCACAAAGTATATGCATTCATTCATAAGAAGTAAACGTTATATTCCTAATTAACTTTGTTAATTACCCCCACCAAAACCAAATTTTAAACCGTTTTTTTGACACTGTTGGTAAACGTGAAATCCTATCCATGAAATGACTATGAAACAAATTGAGATTGGATGTCCTGGATAGTCTATCCTTGCATACACATCTCTGTATGTTCATTTAAAATAGTGGTTTCTTTTATTTCATCCAAAACATAATTCACTGAAAGAGTTTCTCACTCAGTCATGCTCGCCAATAAGAATACTGTATGTCACTTTCTCTCAAGACTCACCCCCTGCATCTCCTCATCAGCGGTGTCCCCCTGTTAGGTCACAGTCAAGTTAGCCTGCCTCTCCGTAACTACGGGCCTACAGGACCTATGGGGCCTGTTAAATTGTCTCTGTAAAGACTGAATCTGGAGTATGCTGTCCCAGCCTGGCACTTGTGTTGTTTTATAATTATATTTGTTTAACTTTGTGCTATAATAAAATGTTTGTCTAGTTTAGAATGTTTTTTTAATCAATATTTGACAGATTTCATTATTGCAAATTCAGGCGTAATCAGTCAATGAAAGCGAAAAAACAATAACAATATTTTTAAATCGTACACTTTTTGTTTCTATCAAGGAACAAAAAGAGCCCACAAACATCCTTTCAGTATTTTAATTTCTCCATTACTTTTCTACTTTCCACTCTGGCTGTGCCGTCATCTAGTATTCCATTGTTCGTTCCCTTTTCTTCTCATCCCTTGATTTGGATTTGGCCCTCGGCTGGGCCGGCCACCCTCTCTGCAACCCAAATGTCACCCTTATCACTAACATAGTGCACTGCCTTTGCACAGAGCCCCAACAGGGAATGGGGTGAAATTCGGGATACACGCTCTTGCCTCAATTCCCTGGGTCCCTGAGGGTATCTATTCACTACCCACAAGGCAAGGCTAGCATGAGTGGTTCCATTTCTGCAGTCTGTCTGTGTTGAAGCTGTCACACTGTGATTGCACCAAAGCTGTGTCTGCTTGTTCATACTGATGGATGGCTCAATCTGACTCACCAGTTCAGAGAAATCACCTCCTGACGTGATTACACTTCACACCAGCCTCCAATGGAATTGGGGGGTGCTGTTGCTCCAACAGCAACATGTTTAAGTACACACATGCATGCACACATTCACTGAGGCACGGCGTATCAAATCCACACCGAAGGATGTACACATAGTCTTTGAGGGATGACCGAAGAAAGATCGCACCGCACCTACACATGGACAACATCGTTCATTGGTGTATAAGGATTATCTGCATTCGGTGATCCTGTCGATGCAGACATTTTCCAACACAGCTGGAACATAAAGCAGTGACCTATTTGGGGGTTCAGATTAAAGGTTTCCAGTGTAGACCATGTCCTGAGTTGGGAACTGTCCATGTCGCCTACATGTGTGTTGAGGTGCATCAGCAAATTCAACCAGAGTGAAATCATCCGTGGCAGGCTGGAAAATACTGAACGTAATCTTCTGCTCCTTTACCCGAAGCGTTTTGCAGTGCTTCATCACAGCGTGCGAAACAGTGTCATAGTATAGCGACCTGCATCACACAGAAATTATCAGCAAGCCCACCAGGAAAACCTTTCAGGACAGCCAATCCACAAACATACTGAGGATGGCAATGTAATTGCAGGGGACCCTAAGGCCATATGCTTAAGTCAGGGTTTCTGCTCTTTCAGTGCAGGAAGTGATAGAGACTTCTCCATGAACTGGTAAGGTATTAAAACCTCCTTCACTCATAGGGATGGCTCCCCTTATTTGGGACCAAAACCATAAAAAGTTAAATGTAATGAATTATTTTTAATAGAGAACTATTGAAATGATAGGGTTGTACTGTTCAGTGGTGTTACTATGGCAATACTAAGAGATCTGTGGAATACTTTGTCTATGAGGGAGTGGGGGCCACTTATTTAATTGGGAAAAGTGTAATATGCTTAATGTTACTGTCTGTCTGGCGTATGTTTTGTCTTTGACTTTAACAGTAAATGTTCCTGTACGTAAAGCTAATAATATCTGTGAAAATTCAACTTCTCATTGGAATACGTAAACTATTTCCTGAAAATACTTGACAGACATATTCATAAGATATATTACATTAGGTAAAGTAATATTTGTGTAATAATCCAGAAGAAAAATAACAACTGGTAGGTTGCGTTTCAAACCCATGTCCTTCAGCTGTGGGTGCACTACCCAACACCCAAATAGGGACATTCTGCTAGGGGTGGCTAGTAGTGGTGTTACCAAGGTTGCTGAAATATGTTACAAGTGAATTTCTGTCCTAATCATAACCCAAACCTTAACCCAAACTCTAACCCCAGGTCAGTAGCTACCCACTTCTGAATGAATATGTGGCTATTTCTCTTTATATGATGATCTAGTTTGTTCATGGCAATGGGTCGATAACAAAGCTGTTTGTCACCAATTTTAGCAAATAAATACACAAAACAAATAGCCAATTATATACCATAGCCGCAAGCTAAAACCCGAGCCAGAATGGGAGATGATTCACACTTTTTCAGTGCTGGCTTGCTAGTAAATTGTCCTTCTATCATTTTGCAGATCTAATTTATGAGGTGGACATTATGTGATTTTCTCAATATGATGTAAATATTGTTGTAGAAAAAGCATGTCTCACATAACTAGCTGCCATCAATATATCTACAAACTAGGCAACAGGTGTTATCGTCAGTCTGATGTGGTTTTTCATCCTAGCCATTTCAACTACAGTATGGCACTGTTGCTGTATGTAGATGGTTTACTATTACATTACTGAATCCATTAATTGTTTTTATAATAATGTCATGTTTTTGTCTACTACTGTATCAATTTCCCTGATGTTTATATCCATATGATATGAGATACAAACAGACACAAGGAACGCGCGAAAGGGTTTTCAGTTTACGCAGATCTGCAACACCTGCAGCACCTGCCTGTTTAACCTTACCGTCATTCAGCGTCACACTCAACCAAACACACACACACACATCTTCATATTACGTGCTTTTACTCACACTAAAACCAGACACAGACATACACAGATTCAAACACTTGAAGAAAAACACACGAACACCAGGTTAAGTCCTTTGTTTTAAAGTATGTGGTATGGATTAATGGAACAATAAAACTAAAGTGTATTTATATATTTTGTATATGTAGGTAGAGATGGATGGAGAGGAAGGTGTTGATGCTTGCTTACTGGTGTATGCAGAGGAAGAGGTCACTGACATCCAAGTGATGGCTGTCCATCTGTCTTCCTGCACTCCCACACTCCCAAGGTCTGCCAGCTACCCAGCATCTCTCCCTGTGCTCCCATTGCCCCTTCAAAGACGCCATCATCTTCCTGGTCTTTTCTTTTAGCTCCCCATTGGCCCTGCTTCCTTTTGCTGTCCAACCAGCCATCGGCACCGTCACAACTACTTCATCCGCAGTTGGTTTTGAGAATTGCAGCTCCTGCATGTTCCTCACCCTTGTATGTTTTCCTTTCCAATTCACATATATCCTGCACTGCAGCCTGACAGCATATTGGATTCATGGCTTTGAAATGTTTAGGGCTGTTAAAAGGACTGTATAAAACCTGGAGAGTGGCTTTTTAAATTGCGTTGGTGTTGAATTAATAGGCTACAAGCCAAGATACAGTATATGGATGTTCAGAAGAAAGTTGGAAAATACAATACATTTCCTTTAATATAACTATATATGATATATTTGTGACATTTTTTTTAGATAATGTATTCTATTTTAATATGGTTACGATATTGAGACGTGTGATGAGACAATGTATGAGACAATGTATTCCCCAAACATTATTTTAATAAAAGTATTTTAATAATATTTGAACTTGTTTATATTTCCTTACTATGGAATACTAAATGGTATTTGTACAAATATTTTGGTGAATGTAGGTTATACATATACACTACATATATTACATATGCGTTATGTAATATAAATTACCTTCACCAAAATAATGTAGTATAATATGTAGATTAGAAGGTTCTGATCATCAAACATTCCTTAGAATTTGACATGAATAAGTTATCGAAAAACCAAGAGGAGTCATTAGAAAAAGACGAGGTCCGATATGAATAGACTATGTGAATGACACATCTTCGCAGGTCTCTCCCGGGTGGTTTTAGTGAGGCTAACGAGTTGATTTCAACATGAATGCATAGCTCTAGTGGTCAAGAATATCGTTGGAATTTAGTTTCATGAATAACTATTAGGATAATAGATTTGTAGAATATTAATCTTCTTTGAAATCAATAGAGAAAATTCAAAGAGAGATTTATTTTCTCTTTTTCTCCTAATGTAAAAACAGTAATGTGTAGCCTCATATGTTTGTTTAATTGTTAATTGCTATTACATATTAGATTTACATTTGAAGAATTAGCCTACACAAGAATGCTGTAATCTCACGGTAAAGTGTGATACATAAGTTGAATTGTCAAGTAGGCTATATCGTTTGTATTATGTTTCAATAATAGACTAATTAAATGGTTGAATGGTCATGGAAATCTTGTATTTCATTTTGTAAGTTCATTCAAATTCAACCAAGACTCTATCATTCATCTGGGAGTATCCCAAATGAATCCATTTACTTCATGCATTCAGTGAGGGGTGATTAGTGCCTGGGTACCATTTGGGGACCAACTTTAAGTGCCGTGGGCAATTGGCGGTAAAGTCAGAAAGCAGGGTACAAAAAAGAGGTAAATACTCAATAAATAGTGTTCCATTTGGGGAACAATGTTGTATATGCCTATTTTGGAAATGTCATGGAAAGAGGAGTGTGTAGCTTTCAAAATGGTGTGGAATTTCAAAAACGTTTTATTTTAATTACAAACTCAAACATCAATTCCTCTTGGCATTTGGCGGTCCAACTGTGATACCAAACGTTAACTGTAACATTAAAATGCATTTATTACATATTGTAGCGAACTTGGTAAGGCTATTGCTCGTCCCTCCTAATCTGTTATCCTTGTATGCATTTATTACATATTGTAGCGAACTTGGTAAGGCTATTGCTCGTCCCTCCTAATCTGTTATCCTTGTATGGAGCAGTGGGTAGAATGCCTGTCTGCAGAGCTGTATGTGGCTGGTTTGAGACAGCTTGGATGTTTTATGTAAATTCATAATCAATCATACATTTTCATAGCATTGGTAACATATGATACAGTTGTCTAGTGTTTGTAACATATGATACCTTTTACTAACATTCGTGATATATGTTACGTCTTAGCCATAACATACCATATGCAATTGAGGGACATAGGTTTACGTATAATAGTTTATGTATTCCAATGAGACCAGGTTGCAATATCAAACAATAAAGAAATATTGAAAGTTTAAACATTTCTGCGTTTATTTTCCCTATCTAAAAAAATCTGATGTCTTCATGTTAATCACCCAGAACAAAATGCAAACTACAGACAGCATAAGGAAGATTGAACACTACCGTAGGCCCCATGGTAATTATCCTGAGGTCACCTTGCACATAACAAAATAGACCACATAGAACCACAACACCTCATGCTTTAAAAACATAGAAGATCTTTTAATTGTTTCGCTACAAAAAAAAGCTGTATTTAATAGCTAATTAAAACTAAAACCTTGTTTTTTTTCATTCCAGTTTGTAGGTTACACCATTCCTAGAACCACCTCCTTGATGAGATTGTGTGCATTAGAGGTGTTCAACCCCCAACCAGGGTGAAGTCAGAAGCCAGAAGACATCCAGAGCTCAGGGAAATTTGTGTTTGAAGATACTTAACCCAATTGCTGCAGAATGTGTATTAACAATGATATAATAATGATGACAATATGATATAAAGGCACATCTCTCCTAACTTTCATATAAACCCACTTCCGAAATCCATTCTTTCCCCTTGCATGTATTGTAATCTATGCTCTAATATATTAAGGCAATTGGGACAAATATTTGGAAAATAGAAAAAAAAGCTCTGAAATATTGTTTATTGTTGTTGTTTATCATTGTTTTGATTTACATTCCAAAAATCATATTAATCTAATCTTTAAATTTACATACAGCTCCGGAAAAAATTAAGAGACCACTGCAGCTTTTGCTTTCCTTCCAGAAAAGTTGAAAAGGAAAGTTTTGAGTGTGGAAAAGAAGTGTTCAATTTGCAGTGGTCTCTTAATTTAATCCCTTCTGTTCCTCATTCAAAACCTTCCTTTTCAACTTTTTTGGAAAGTAAAGAAAAAGCTGCAGAGGTCTCTTATTATTTTCCGGAGCTGTATATCAAAGATTATTATTTTATTATTCAAAAACTTGTCAAAGCAGATGCAGCACTGCATTTAGTATTTTGTGTACCCTCCCTTTGATCAAGGCTCTGAGTTGTCTACTGTAAGGGTACATGAGTTGGGAGAGCATATAGCAAAAGATTTGAGACCGTTCCTCCATACAGAAACTTTCCAGATCCTTCAGAGTCCTTGGTCCATTTCTGCTCACACACAAGATATCTTTTTTATCATTTCATTCATGTGTACTCTGACCTTTCTCATGTTGATGGATAACTAACGTAGTTTAGCTCATGTGTCACCTAATATTTTACTTCACTGAAACAGGATGTTAAAAAAAAATCATACCATATTCTAGGGGTACAAATGATCTTGGCTCACATTTTTTAATAAAATTATGTCTTCAAGCAAAAGCTAAGAACAACAGTTATCTTTTTGCATACTTACTTAAGGTGCAAAGGATTCTGGAGGGCACTGTATAAAGCCCTGTGATTGATGTTCTCAGTCAAAGAAGGTGTTTTCACATTTTCATCTCCGTTTTGTCTCTGATTGACAATGATGCTAACATACTGTGCCGAGGAAGGATGAGAAAAGAGGTTTTTACCAACTCTGTTTTTCACATCTGCTAGCTTCTTTGTTTGTAGACAGAGCTGCAGATGTCAACTCAGCAGACAGTAACATAACAAAGCTTGTGAAAAATGTCTATGTAATATTTATCAGAAACTGTTCCATTACAGTTTCTCATCTGGTGCATAGAGGTAAACTAAGGAGTCTGGAAACTATGTGTACACTTTCTAACAGTCAATCAACTAGTACAGAAATAATGTTTTTTTTTCCCTGAGCCCTAAATTATATTGCATTTGATACACAAACATTTGATACACTACATCAACAGTTCTAGTCGACAGCCTAGTTAAGAACGTCCTTGTTGTATTACGATGTGTAATAGTCCATGATCCTACTGTACATTCAATACCTTGCTTAGCAGTGTTAAGGCATTAGATCCAGAGCCCTGGTCAAAATTACCATGCTATTTAAGAAATTGCGTGGCAGTCAGGATGGGCCCTTGGCATTATATGTATTAATAAGTAGTGTGATATTTATGCAAATTGACTGTGTAAACAGAACGCACTGACAAATCCACAGGTTGCATTATTTTAATTAAATCCCTAAAAGGTACACAGCCAACCCCTAAATAATTAATTATAGCAATTACTGTAAGCACTGTGCTATCTGCTGTCTAATGCTAGTGGAGGGAGTCCCACTGAGGGAGCTCACAATGAGTAGGGAGATGGGAAAATACAGTCATTTTAATCATATTTGACACATTAAGGTCTGCCATTTACCTACCTGTGTATCATAATTCTTTGCTAATATTTGTTAATATGCAACGTTTAGGTACATAAATACTTTTGAGAGAACGTATCAAGTGGTTAACATTGTAATCATGTGACATGAAATCACCTACAGTTTTATCCCAATTTGATTATTGACTGTACGTATGGTCCTGTCACACTAGAGAAACTCCCAATGGATTCAGGAGACTCCCGGGGAGATTGGCAAGCTCTCCTCATTGGCCCCCGTGCCGAGCCATTCTGCTTGTTTAACATCGCCCTAGCAACCAAGGATCGTAAGGGCGTGTTCATTAACCGGTCAACTTCAGTCAGCTTTGCAGGATCCAAAGCTACCCGAGGGATTCACTAGAGTGCGATTAGACCAGGAAATTCCTTCTGACAATGCCAGTTTTAAAAATGCCTTGGTTGTTGTGTGGTTTAATCGTTCATGACTGCCTAAAAGTGACTGCAAGGATGTGTAAAACATAGCACATCTTTCCGTTTCCTCATCACTCCTCCAGCTTACTTTTGATAAGAAAGTTAATGTCCTGAATTACCCAACTGTAACAATCGCAGTATCTGTGACATTCACTTTTAACAGAACAGACCTTTGAGGCGATGTGCTGCAGGGCCTTACACAACAGTGAGTCAGCTCACAGAGATCCTATTATGTTCTCTGTGTAATTCTGTGAGTCAGATCCTTCAGAATGAAGAATGGTTATCCAGCTTTCGTACGCTCAAACAGTCACTTAGCAGAATCCAAAAGATTATAGGAAAAGGTAATAATCAGAACTGAGATTTTTCAGAATAAGATGATCCTGAGAGGAGGCATGACTTTCTTAGTACTGAATTAGCTTTTTCTTCTGATAGTAAGGAAATACGATAATATATATTACTGGATAAGACCTTAGTAAAAGCTATTTTTACATAGATATTATTGCTTGATTATAGCCGTCAACAGATTCTATGGTGTTTCCTCCAACTTTGATCAAAATCTGCTATGCTCCCTCTGCAGCTGAACCCCATTTTAAGGGAGTGAAAACAATAGCTGACTGTCTGCAAGAGAGCGTTGAATGAAGCTGCAGCAGGGAAGCAACAACCAGACATTACTGGCTTCCCTCACAACTTATCACTGTAGAAATGAATTGGATTCAGCTGCTAGAGAGCTTTAAAAACGATTACAGTTCTGGTGGTTTCAAGCAGCCACAGTGTTCCAGTCATGACAGCCACCAGTGACCCCTTCACCCTTAATCTGCCACTGGCAGTGGAGAGCAGACAGAGAATAGAGACAGTGATGGATTGCAGATAGACAGTTGCTTCATCGTTCCTCCAGAAACATTGCCCTGATATTGGTGATATTGGACCTGTCCAAGTCCTCCGCTCAGAGCATTGTCATGCAGGAGCACTGACTCAGCACTCCAGTGACTTCTGGAGGTCTTAGAAACTAAAGGTAGAGCCAGCAAGGAGGGGCAGGGGCAGGGCCAAAGCAGAGCAAGGGGCAGTGACAGAGGGCGAGGCAGGGCTCACAGGTCCACAGAGAGGCCAACACGTCCTGTAACTGTCACGGTGTCATAATGTCAGGTCCTCTGCGGCCTGCGGGGCTCTCGACGTGACTGTCGGTTTCAGGTCCTCTACGGCCGGGTCTCTTTCTCTCCCTGTTTTCTTTCCGCCCTGCAGCTCCTTACTCATTAAATAACATAGTGACCCCCTCTCACTGCACCCCCTGCTGCTGGCTAATTAATCAGACCGTATCTGAAACTTTAAGGTCAGGCCCCGGATTAAGACGAAGGGACACCAGCCTTAATGGTGATGGTGACCTCCTCAAGGTGGTCATTCTCCTCATGGTGAGCCCTAATTAGCCCTGTTGGTGATAGTGGCTTCCACATTCAGGACCCATAACACGACACAAAGGTTTGTTGGAACTGACTATCGCTGCCAGATCGAAGTGGGACAGACTATCAGAAACAAGCAGGCATACATGAGGGAAAGAAAATGTGTTAAATGAAGCATATATTAAAACACATAACCCAGAGCAGAGCCAGAACATACCATGCTGATAACCTAAATACCCTACCCTCACACCCAACCTAATCCTTACTCTTCTTCCCAACCTCACCCAAGGCCACCACCTCAGCCATCCAACTTCTCCGGTAGGAAAGGAGAGGTTGCCAAATTGTTTTACATCTTGATAACTTGTCAGTCAGAGAATATGTTGAATTTTTTGTAAATTTGCTGTGTGACGATTTACCCAAATGTTATCAAATTTAGAAGACTTTCTTCTCCTTTTAATACCATCTGGCACTGTAATATGTCACATTCTAAATGATACCTTTGATGTTCTTATCTGTGTGCATGTAGTCTGGGGTTTTGCCTGAGCAGTAGAGGTGTGGGGAGGGATTAGGCATTGTAGGAAGGAGGTGTAGTGGAGGAGGAAGGAGGTGTGGTGGAGGAGGAAGGAGGTGTGGTGGAGGAGGAAGGAGGTGTGGTGGAGGAGGAAGGATACATGTTTTCGGGGTGATGCGGGGTTTTCCCTTTTATTTCTATTTCTGGTTGTTGGTTATTTTGCTCATGAATATTCGTCCCTTTCACCTCTGTATTTACGTTTCTTTAAGAAGAATGAAACACGCTGAATATGCACTTTTTTCCCATTTATTGCTTTTGACCATACAGTATTTTGCATGTATGTTGCTGTCAGAATCGCCTATTGTATTTATCCACCGACATTGAATGAGCCTAGCATTGAATGAGCCCAACAAGTTCAACATGGAAACCAGAGTAGGCGATGCGTCAGCTGACGGGGAGATCACTCCTATTACAGTCAGAAGATTTGCAGATCTAATATAGTGGCCTATTTACGTTGTTCATGGTACTCGCTCTGTCTGCTACTCTGCTGGCCATCTTGCATGTGGGTGCAAATCCACCCACCCCCCCACCTCCCCCTGGAGGTCCTGTGTTTCCTCCTGCGGGGGATTGGCACTGCATACCTTGCTCATTGCCTAAAAAATATTGTTAGCATTTTTATTTGCAGTATAATATGCACGGTAATGCAAGATACCACAGAGCAAAACACTAATATAGTTGCACTAAAATATGGTCAAAATAAAGCATGGTGTTCACTATTTGAACTACTTACCTATTTTTAATAGCCTGTTTGTATGCCTGTCTGACTTTGGAGGATTCACTTTTTAATATTTATTGTACATGTTTTCAGGCATTTTGCTTTATTGTAACATAGACCCCTGGACCACCCTAGACAACTTTATAGTCTATAATGATAGTCAACCCTATCATAAATGGTTCTGACTCTGTGACATTCATCAGGGTTGCAGGACCCAGGCGCAGAGGTACCTTAAACAAAGTCTGATGATGAGGGGTAAGCAAGATACAGGTGAATACAAAACTAGACACAGATTTAACCAATCAAAGAAACAGCATACAGAAACAGAACCAAAAGACACTGAACCTAGAAATGTAAAAGACAGCTCGGCACAGGCCATGCCAGACTGTTACAGTCATATTATCACATAAATTACTTTGAACAAAAGTTTGATTTTCAATAAATTAAGTTGTACATTTCTGTTAAAGCATACCCCCTTCACAGGTATTTCTTTAACAGAATGACACGTATCTTGCACATGTTTGTTGTTCTTGTGATCCCTGCAGGATTTGCATCCTTGATATAGTCAAGCTCTTTACAAGATCATCTGTAACCATCAGGTAACAGCTTCAGACCAACATATCAATTTCCTGAATCAGAACTGAAAAACCATGTTACTCTTGGTATCGACATCACAAAGGATGTGATGCCCTTTAAAATCTATACTGGAAATAGCAGAAAATGCTATATTTAAATGTACTAAACGGATCTATGTAGAGGGATACCTAACAGTAGTTAATAGAATCCATTAGGCAAAGCAAACCAGATTATCTCCAAAAAGAAAATCATGGTCATTAGTTCCATTTCATGACCCTGTGGTGTTCAAATGGCTTCTCTCCTCCCATCCCAACCCATAACGAGGCTTTGTATACTAATAAGATATGTCTTAAATGAAACCCTATTCCCTTCTTAGTGCACTGCCTTTGTTGAAGGCCAATAAGGCTCAGATCAAAATCCTTCCAACAAAAAAGGAAGTAGGGATTTGAACACACGTTTTTTGGACCAGTTCATGGAGGGAGGATAGTTCAGGCACACACCTGCTAATTCCATATGATAACTTAGCGCTGTCTTCCCCTTTGTCTTAAATGGCACACTGTTCCCTATATAATGCTTTACTCTTGACTCTTCCCTATGGGCTTCGATCAAATGTAGTGTACTACATAGCAAATGGAGTGCCATTTGTGGTGCACCCTCCCTCCCTACAACAGTATGTGATAATGAGCTGCTTTCTGTGCAAATGCGTTGACATTCTGCACAGAAGCACGTTAGCTAGAGCATTAAAAACATCAAACATAGAAACACAGGGCTGCTTCCCACAATGGATTAGCCGCTCAGAGGAAATGTGCATCTGGCTAAACAGACGAACGGGAGGAATACGGGAAAGAACATTTCATGTGTAGTCCCAAATGGCATGCTGCTGTCCATACAGAGCATTACTTAGGAGTGCTCTATGCAGGGAATAGGGAACCGTTTGGAATACACTTCTGTTTCCCTTATCGCTGCAAAGTATGTAGCATGCTCTGCTCTTGGCAGGTTTGGGAAAATACAACAAGCTGTTAATTATCATTTTCATTAGGCTCCTCTAAAAGGGCTGACAAGTCTTAATCATGTCCCTTCTAGCTTTCCAGAGGCTCAATTAAATCAAAACCTTTTTGCGGTATTTACGCAATAGCTCCTTGCCCAATATCAAAATAAATCTGAAATGTATTTTGTGTATAACCTACAACTACTATCAGACTGGTCTTGGGTATTGTATAATAACCTATAACTATTATGAGACTGGTCTTGGGTATTGTATAATAACCTATAACTACTACCAGATTGGTCTTGGGTATTGAATAATAACCTACAACTACTACCAGACTGGTCTTGGGTATTGTATAATAACCTATAACTACTACCAGACTGGTCTTGGGTATTGTATAATAACCTATAACTACTACCAGAGTGGTCTTGGGTATAGTATAATGTGATGGCAATTCCATAGATAGACACTTTTAAAGGAGTAAGAACAGAGACAAAATTATCTTGGAATAATTAGCAGTTTATTTGCAAATAGAGAGACACGTCAAACGAGTACAGAATAATCATTCAAGGAGCCTCTAAAGGAAAATACATGAACAGTCAGTATTTATTACAGTTAAAAGGAGTTTGGTAAGATGCTACCCATCAACCTCACACAGGTTTTACCCAAAGGGAGGGTTGTCCCCCCACCTTATCCTTCCTGCCATAATGTTTACTGTTGTGTTTACCTATAGGGCCAATTGCCCCAACCTTCCCCCAACAACCACATTCCTAAAGACGAAAGGACAGATAACCTTATTGGTTTAGTCAGTTGAACAGATGGTCAGAGTACCAGTGATCCACTGACATTATACAGATGTGTCACAGCCAAAGACAATAGTTACATACCAGGCAATAGATAAGCAAACATGTCTCCAAAATACATTAGTAAAGAAATTGCCACAACTATAATAACATACAACTACCACCAGACTAGTATTGGGTATTGAATAATGACCTACAACTACTACCAGACTGGTCTTGGGTATTGAATAATGACCTACAACTACTACCAGACTGGTCTTGGGTATTGTATAATAACCTACAACTACTACCAGATTGGTCTTAGGCATTGAACATTGACCTGCAACTGCTACCAGACTGGTCTTAGGTATTGTATAACAACCTAGAACTACTACAAGACTGGTCTTTGGTATTATATAATAACCTAGAACTACTACCAGACTGGTCTTGGGTATTGTATAATAATCTACAACTACTATCAGACTGGTATTGGGTATTGTATAATAGTCTACAACTACTACCAGATTGGTCTTAGGTTTTGTATAATTACCTACAACTACAAAAAGACTGGTCTGGGGTATCGTATAATGACTTACAACTACTATCAGACTGGTATTGGGTATTGTATAATAACCTACAACTACTACCAGACTGGTCTTGGGTATTGTATAATAACCTACAACTACCACCACTACTATGGTGACCCCCAACTGGTCAGATTACACCTTTCAAAAGTGTGTGAGAATTTAAAAATAGACACTATGTAAACATTGCAATAGTGGACTTGAATGATACCCAGCCTCAGAAAAGTAGTAAGGAGGATGAAAAAATTGAGGAAAAGTCATAACTGTCATTATGATTCTTTCAATGTGGGACCCTAAGATCTCTGTCTTATTGTGTTTGATATGGACATACTCTAATGCTGCAGTACTTTATTTTGCCTAGATGATCCTAAGAGGACCAACCTGTCCAGGTGAAGGGTCTTCATCTCATCCTGCTGCAGGATAATTTCCATTGGAGTCATTAAGTACACATGCACATCCAGAGCAATTTACAGGAGCAATTACGGTTAAG
>JACXGJ010006919.1:0-32516 GCA_016801105.1 Esox niger
TCTCTCCTGTGTCTCTCCTGTGTCTTCCCGCTCTCTCCTGTGTCTCTCCTGTGTCTTCCCGCTCTCTCCTGTGTCTCTCCTGTGTCTTCCCGCTCTCTCCTGTGTCTCTCCTGTGTCTTCCCGCTCTCTCCTGTGTCTCTCCTGTGTCTCTCCTGGGTCTCTCCTGTGTCTCCCCGCTCTCTCCTGTGTCTCTCCTGGGTCTCCTCACTCTCTCCTGTGTCTCCTCCCCTCTCCCTTCATAGGTCTGTGCCCTGACTGGCAGGCCTGGGACCCTAACCAGCCTGTGGAGAATGCCAGGGAGGCCATGCAACAGGCTGACGACTGGCTGGGTGTACCCCAGGTAGGACACACAACTCTGGGGTCGCTGTTCAACCAAGGCCCCTTGGGTGCTCCGAACAGCGGAGACGTTGTAGTTCACTCCCAGACAACCCGTATGTGTCAGTGTGTTTAGACCTAGCGTGTACTAAGATCCCACTATGGATGTTTCACTGTGTGTTGAATAGGTGTATGATTACATTCTGTTATGGACCGGTGGGTAAGGTAATGGATGCTTATTGGCTAAAACCCATGGTATATCAAATCATATACAACTAACGATGCAAACTGAGCTACAATTTACTGTTTCAGGTTCACTGATAACCAGTTTGTATTGGAATGGGTTTGTAATAATACATGGTCATTCTACCAGCTAAAGACAGTATGTTGTCATTGTTGCCTAAAAACAGCTCTTAGCTGTTGTTTATTGGCCACATACTGCACAAACACCCCCCTATTGCTTAATTTCCCACTTACATCAAAATTTGACATGTAAATTTACACAATTCGCTTCTAAGACTGACGTCCATAGATGTACTATTTGTGTGTGTGTGCGTCTACGTGTTTTTTCATACAACTAATGTGTGGAGCAGCCAGGGTTGTGGGTTTGTTTCCTGGGGCCCTTCCCCCATGTGTAAAATGTATGCACTCACGAATGTAAGCCAGTGGCATATAGTATATCATCTTATATTTAGTCTTTGTGGGCATTAACCAGACGGTTGGTGACATGTGCCCGGGGTGTGGTCAGCCAGTTTAGTGTGTATATTAAGCAGGTCAGTGTCATGAGGCCAGGGTCCCTGAGGGGGGCATTGGGTCCAGTCCGAGGGCTGGCTGGTGGCCTCCAGATAAGACGTGGGGGGGGCTTGGCTCTGGGCTAAATCCCGCGGTCTGCATAGCTTATGAAGGTTACAGTGCTTAACCCTGCTCTAGCGGGGTTAAAAATAGACAGCTTTACGCAACACTGTGATTCGTCCCACCCGCGGGACAATGGAACGGTGTTGTTATCCACGCAATGTGGCAATACGAGAGGACAATCAAATATAGTTTTATGTCTGTTAATGTCGTTGGATGAATGTGGAACTTTTGCCAAGTAGACAGATTAACCACTGGGCCTTCTAACACCTTTAGGTAGACCTTTCTCCATTGCTTAAAGACTATTACAGTAAAGGCCAGACAACAATCCTGTTTAAGGACTCTTAGGGATTATAGCTGTCAGTGCGTTGGCCTCGGTGCGTTGACCTCGGTGCGTTGGTCTCGGTGCGTTGGCCTCGGTGTGTTGACTTCGGTGCGTTGACCTCGGTGCGTTGGTCTCGGTGCGTTGGCCTCGGTGCGTTGGCCTCGGTGCGTTGGCCTCGGTGCGTTGACCTCAGATCGCTCCGATCTTCCACTGTTAACCTTTCCCATAACCCTCTTCTCGTTGACTAGGTGATTGCTCCAGAGGAGATCGTAGATCCGGACGTGGATGAGCACTCTGTGATGACCTATCTGTCCCAGTTCCCCAAGGCCAAACTGAAGCCCGGCGCACCACTCAAACCCAGAGGGGTTCAGCTGTACCCCAAAAAGGCCAAGGCGTACGGTCCAGGTAGGTACTGTTAGGACAGGCACCACACGGTGTCGAGCTTTGTACAGAAATAACATTCTACTAACGACAGCGGTTCATCTGAATGTGTACCGGACGACTGACACGTGTGATGGACCAAGATCGGCGATAATGTGAATGTGTGTCTCCACCTCCCAGGTATCGAGCCCCACGGTAACATGGTTCTGAGGCCGGCCGTGTTCACCGTGGAGACGGTGGAGGCCGGCCAAGCGGAGGTGCTGGTGTATGTCACGGATCCAGAGGGACATACTGAGGAGGCTCGGGTGGTGTTCAACAGTGACAGGAAGAGGACCTACACCGTCAGCTATGTCCCCAAGGTGGAGGGTCTCCACAAGGTGAAGGCCCCAATCCATGTACCTCAGTGCTATTGTTGGTGTCTGCCGCGTCTCAGCGATATACTTTACTAGCCAAAGAGTCGGATCCCCTCTGTGGAAAACCACATTTGTTTGTTTTTACAGAATCTACCGCGTGCCTCGTTGTGACTGGTTTTGTCTGTAAGTTGTGAAGTGCAGGATATTCCCTAACTCATCATCTGGATGTGCCTCTCCTCAGGTGAAAGTGTTGTTTGCTGGACAGGACATTGACAAGAGCCCCTACATGGTGAATGTAGCCAAGGCCTTGGGGGATGCCAAGAAGGTCCACGCCAGGGGGCCGGGCTTGGAACCTACTGGCAACGTGGCCAACAAACCCACCTACTTCGACATCTATACAGCAGGTAAAGATGGGGACCAGGACATATCACACAAGGTCCACATTCACAGGGATCAGATAAAGATCTGGTGAAACTAGAGAAGGAATCCCTTTATTGGGCGTCAATAGGAGGTCCGAGTTTCCTTGTTTTGATCACATGTTCAGATGACCGTGCTTGGATTGGTCACGTCCTGCTGTCTGCTCTAGGTGCGGGTAACGGGGACGTGAGTGTCATCATCGTGGACCCCGAGGGGAAGAAGGACACGGTGGAGGTGATCCTGGAGAGCAAGGGGGACAGTGTTTTCCGTTGCACTTACCGTCCAGTGCTGGAGGGCCCCCACATCATCCATGTCCTGTTTGCCGGCCAGGAGATCCCCAAGAGCCACTTCCGGGTGAACATCTCAGAAGGTCACTACACACATCACTGTTGACACCACTGTGTCGTTAAGTCACGCCTGTCCCTGTCCATTGAGTTCTGCTCTAGTTTCCCGGCTGTCTCGAAACCCCTGTCGTCATGGTGACCACTGATGTCGCCGCGACTTCGACCAGCCAGTGTCGTGTTAAAGTTGAATTAACCTCCTGTCTGTGATTTTTAGCTCCTCCCTCTGTCGTGGGCCCTCCTCCAGTTAAGATAACTCCCCAGTCTGTCCTCAGCTCCCCGGGGGGGCAGCGAGGGCCAGGGGTCAAGAAAGGGCCTGTCCCTCCTCCCACTGGCAGACCAAAGGGCCGACCAAGTTAGTATGGCTCCTCCGGTTGGAGGCCTGCCGTGCTGCCGGCTGACCCGCTAGCCGGCCCCCGTCCCCTCTGCCTATGCTCTGTGCCTTATGCTATGCGGATGTCCTCATGTGACCTTAACGACTGCCTTGCTTGAGCGGTTCCCGCCTGTGCCGGCTTGACGTCGGGGCGCAGATGTGCCACCCATCTCTGGTTTATTGCACAGCGACTCTCGCCAGGACAGTGGTTTCCCTCATTCAGTGAGGCGGTGCTTCCCAGATCGCACCGATAAACATTTCACTGTCGAATGTTTCTGCTTGCAGTGTGTCTGGGGTTAACATTCATGGGTTTGATTGATTCAAACTATCGCCTATAGCCTAGCCTGCAATCGACTCTTCCATTGGACTGAAAAAACAGTTCATGCCTGAAGTTCTGTCTATTTCTTCATGCTGCAACCGATACATGATTTTTTGTATCCTACAATGTGAGAGCACTGCATTCAGAATTGTTCTGTCTCTACTGTATTGCATTGTGTCAAAGCTACCCTCCTACGTGGCGTTCCACTAACGATGTTCTGAATCCTTCCGGAGGAAATTCTCTGTCGCATCTTGTTTGCAATCATTCGCATAATATGGCTTTTTCCCCCGTATGTGAATGGTCCTGTCCTGCGGCCCCTGCCAGGTCCGTTTGACCTGACACCAGTCTGTCCATCTGATCCGCTGCCCTGAATCAGCCCTCTCTCTTTCCAGCCGTCAACGCCAACGCCTGCCGCGCCACCGGCCGGGGCCTCCAGCCCAAGGGGGTGAGGGTGAAGGAGGTGGCTGACTTCAAGGTCTTCACCAAAGGGGCGGGCAGTGGGGACCTTGGGGTCACTGTGCTGGGACCCAACGGAGCAGAGCAGCCGGTCAAAATGAGAGATGTCGGCGACGGCGTCTACGAGTGTGAATACCTTCCCAACCACCCTGGCAAATACACTGTCCACATCACCTGGGGAGGGCAGCCCATTCCACGCAGGTAAGGCCTTTTAACCATCCTGTGTGTGGTAATGAATATTAATTAAAAAGCTTTATACTTGTTGTTGTTTAATGATTATTAGTGTTGGTTAATGAAGACATATCCATGGAAACTGGATGTTTTTTTTCTCGCCGTTCAACACCTGTCTGGCACATAGCCTACTGATCCACCGCTCAGCCGGTTCCTGAGCTATGTAGGGCTCACACCAGTTCTGTGTTTGTCGTCCGCAGTCCTTTCGAGGTGGAGGTCAGTGAGAAGGCGGGGCTCCAGAAGGTGAGGGCGTGGGGTCCAGGCCTTGTTACGGGCCAGGTGGGCAAGTCAGCTGACTTTGTGGTCGAGGCCATTGGCACTGAAGTGGGAACATTGGGTAAGTCAGGATGGGAGGAGGCTGGACATCAGGTCAATTCAGGACCTCAAAAAGGCATTAGGGAGAATACATGGTGTCCATTTCTGTGTATTTCATGAATTTATTGGAAATGAAATTATCCTTAACCTTAATAAATAAATTCATCATGGAAACACTAAGAAAAAGCGCGCTACTTACTCTCCATCATCACAAGTTCCGTTTGTGTTCTTACTCCTGAATTTACTGTATGTGGGTCCGGAGTGACTGGATTACCAACGTTCTCCCCGTCTCCCTCCAGGCTTCTCCATCGAGGGCCCGTCCCAGGCCAAGATAGAGTGCGACGATAAGGGGGACGGCTCCTGTGACGTCCGCTATTGGCCCACGGAGCCCGGGGACTACGCCGTCCACGTCATCTGTGATGATGAAGACATCAAGGACAGCCCCTTCATGGCCCACATCCTCCCTGCAGCCAATGACTGCTTCCCTGAGAAGGTTAGATTCCACCACTGCCAATAACTCTGCCCCTTGCGGGCATAACATTCACGACGCGCGAAATCAACCTCATGTATTTAAACGGAACATACAAACAAATTTTATCGAGCAATGAAGTGCCCGTTTCGTGCGTCTGTTTCCGTGTTTGACATGGCGGTTTTCTGCGCTCCAGGTGAAGGCTTTTGGTCCCGGCCTGGAGCCCACCGGCGTCATCGTAAACAAACCGGCAGAGTTCACCATCGACGCCCGTCTGGCAGGGAAGGGCCACCTTAAGATCTACGCCCAGGACTCCGAGGGCGTCACCATCGACCTTAAGATCACCGACAAGGGCGACGGCACCTTCCTGTGTGTCTACATCCCTGTGAAGCCCATCAAACACACCATCATCATCACCTGGGGAGACGTGAATGTGCCCAACAGCCCCTTCAGAGTGAGTCAATGACTCCGTCCCGGGCGTGGCCCGACTACCTTAACTGGAATACACTCGTGATGCGGCGTGTTTCAGGCAGCAGTTGTGGTCTCTTGTGTGCGGCCCATGTCGGAATGACACTGTTGTTAATTCAGGTGATTGTCGGAGAGGGCTGCCACCCGGACAAGGTCAAGGTCTATGGTCCCGGCGTGGAGAAGACTGGACTCAAGGCCAACGAGCCCACATACTTCACTGTGGACTGTGCCGAGGCTGGACAAGGTATGTTTGGATGTGAATAGGAAAGACTATTCAGTCGGTTCTTCGGCTTGTCCCTTTAGAAGAACATTATGGTTCAAGGTAGATCCGCTCCTCCAAAGAACGCTTTTGGAACCTTTTTTATCATAGTGACTGCTCTGAAGAACCTTGGATAAAAACAACAACATTTCCATAGAACCCATAACGTTGTAGAACGCAGTGTCACATTGACGTGTGCCTTCGTTCTCAGGAGACATCAGCATTGGGATCAAATGTGCCCCGGGGGTTGTGGGTCCCGCCGAGGCTGACATCGACTTCGACATCATCAAGAACGACAATGACACCTTCACCGTCAAGTACACCCCCCCCGGCGCCGGGAAATACACCATCATGGTGCTGTTTGCCGAGCAGGAGATCCCGATCAGCCCGTTCAGAGTGAAGGTGGATCCTTCCCATGATGCTGGCAAGGTGAGGGCAGAAGGCCCTGGACTCAACAAGACAGGTAACGGACCCGCTTACGAACGGGACACTGACGATCCCCGGTCCTGCGTTGTTTGCCGTGATTACATGTTGTGCTTATATTTGCCATGGGGTCTGACTCATACAGGCGTGGAGGTGGGCACTCCGACCCACTTCACCATATTCACAAAGGGAGCAGGCAAGGCCAAGCCGGAGGTCCAGTTCACAGCAGCAGGGCTTAAGGGAGAAGCCGTGAGGGACTTTGAGATCATCGACAACCACGACTACTCCTACACCGTCAAGTACAGCGCCATCCAGCAGGTGAGTGGCCGGCTCTGGGGCTACAGGAATTGGATTGGTAAACTGTCTGCCATCGAGAACCCTGGTCCATCTCCTCCCTCTGTTTCTCAGGGTCAGATGACCATCATCGTCACCTATGGGGGAGACCCCATTCCCAAGAGCCCCTTCCATGTCACTGTGGCTCCTGCTCTGGATCTGGGGAAGGTTAAAGTCACTGGACTGGACACAAGTAGGTTTTCAGCGTTGCACACTGTACATCGTCATATAACCGGTGTGTAGTAACTGAAGGTTGAAGGGGTCCATATTTAGAATTCCCCTCTCCCTTTGTTTTGTCCTCATCAACATCTGCCCGGAGGAATACTTTGAGAAAAGTTAATCAAATCTGCACCGTGACATTTACAGAAGTACATATTTGACTCTGTTCTTGGTCGCCCTGTCCAAGACTGCAGCTGTTTCAAATGTGCCTGCGTGCTTGTTGTCTTGTATATAGAAGTGGAAGTGGGCAAGGACCAGGAGTTCTCCATCAACACCAAAGGAGCTGGGGGGCAGGGCAAGGTGGCCGTCAAGATGACCTCACCCTCCGGCCGACCAATCCCCTGCAAGATTGAGTCAGACGCAGCCATAGGCGCCCACTCTGTGAAGTACATCCCCCCGGAGGAGGGGCCTTACAAGGTGGAAGTCAGCTACGACGGGAACCCGGTCCCCGGAAGCCCATTCGCTGTGGAGGGAGTCATGCCTGCTGACCCATCCAAGGTTAAACACATAGAACACTAGTACCGGTTCCACTATGTTCTTCACATGACATTTAAAGGGTCCTACCTAATAACTTCTTAACACATTCATAACCCGGGCATAAGACAGTCATAGGCGCAGGACGTGAGCAGACACTACGCACTTAAGTCAGCACACGTAGAGTCGCTATTCCAACGGCGTTTCAACGAACGTAGCGAGACTCGCTAACATCCGTCTTTCCGTCAGGTGCGTGCTTACGGACCAGGCCTGAAGGGAGGCATTGTGGGTCAACCCGCCCCCTTCACCATCGACACCAAGGGAGCCGGGGCGGGGGGGCTGGGCCTGACGGTGGAGGGGCCGTGCGAGGCTAAAATCGAGTGTCAGGACAACGGGGACGGCACCTGCTCCGTGGCCTACCTGCCCACAGAGGCCGGGGAGTACGCCATCAACATCCTCTTTGGCGAACAACACATCCCTGGCTCGCCCTTCAAGGCGGCGGTGAAACCGTGCCTGGACCCCAGCAAGGTATGGCAGAGATGAGATGTGGGGGTCACCAAACACTTTCTGGGTGAAAATCTATGAGATATAAAATCTATCAGATATCTATACTTCAGTACCATGGATTTATGATGTTTAATGCCATCCACTGCCTCCTGGCTGGTCATCTTGTTTTTATTTGGTTGTAAGCAGTGTTCTCTGTGAATCCAATAAGCTTACTTATGGATTTATTATCCCTTCCTTGAAACAATGTATTACATCACTAAATTATTGAATAGCAAGTATGCATCTGCATAAGCAGTAATGCGAATACATTTTAATTTAATCCTAAACCTAGATTTAAATCCTGAACCTGATCCCGTCCTTGCAGGTAACAGCTAGTGGGCCGGGCCTGCAGAAGGCCAAAGCAGGGGAGCCGGCATACTTCACAGTGGACTGCACCGGCGCCGGCGAGGCCGAGCTCACCATCGAGATCGTCTCTCAGTCTGGGGCCCATGCCGAGGTCCACATCCAGAAGACCGCCGAGGGGACCTTTTCTGTCACGTACATCCCACCCTTCCACGGCACTCACACCATCACCATCAAGTATGGCGGCCATGTTGTGCCCAAGTTCCCCACGGTCATCCAGGTGGAGCCAGCCGTGGACACCAGCGGAGTGCAGGTCTATGGACCGGGGGTGGAGCCTAGAGGTGAGGGGGAGGAGTTGGAGAGTGGTTAGTCTGTTTTACAGTGGTTTAGGTATTAAAGGCAAGAGCTGTATAGCTTGATAGATTACAGGTAGTTTACAGGTAGAAACAAAGCTTAGCTCACTGATAGCATTCTGGCAAAAGTCTGCCATGGCCAACTGGTTATGATGAATCTACCAAACGCTAATTAATGTATGTAGATTACAATTGGATGCTAACAATAGCAGTAGCTAACCACACTCCCTGTGATTAATGTTGCTTATAGGCGTCCTGAAGGAGGTCACCACTCACTTCATCGTGGATGCCCGCAAAACGACGAAGACAGGCGGCGACCATGTGAAGGCGTGCATCATAAACCCTTCAGGCACCAACACGGAGACCTACATAACGGATAAGGGTGACGGCACCTACAGGGTGGAGTACACTGCCTTCGAAGACGGTGAGAGACAACGGGATACATGATAGGGTTTCTGACAGCTTCACAATGTCTTTCTAATAGCATTATAATACCATTCTGATTGCTTTTTGATAGCATTTCTAATAGTTTTCTTAAAGCTTTGTCACAGCATTTCTGACAGCCTTTTGATAACTGTCTGATAGCATCTCTGGTATGATTTGTTATACATTTTAAATAGCATTTCTGATAGCTAATGGTAAGGTTGGACATGTTGAAATCAATGGCCTTCTGGCCTAAAAGACCATAAAAAGGCCAACATGATGATTGTTATTTACGTGTTCAATTCGGTTTTCTTCTACAATGTGATGAAGCAACTCCATAAAATGATGCATTTCTGTCTGAATTCATGAATATTTTTTCAATCTGTCTGAGCAGAAAAACATTCAACCCAAGTGGCCTGTTTAATGCAAAACAGAGGGCTCTGTTTGACAGAGAAAGATGAGTTATCAACAGGTGTCTGCGCAGACAGAGTCTATTTAGGACCTAATAGAGAGAGAGGTTATAAATACAGAATGAAAGACAAACGTGATTTGAGGGATTAGGGCAGAGCAAGGCGGTCAACGAGAAGAAGGGAGAGAAGAGAGAGGGCCACTCAGGGGAGGGAGAGAGTGAAAGAGAGAGCCGCTGGGCAATGGAGAAAGACAAAAAGAGGGGGAGTAGGGTTGAGAGAAAGAGAGAGGGAGAGAGAGAGTGGGAGACTTAGTGCGAAAACAGAAGGTCTAACCGTATTAATAGAACAGGTCAGAGGTCAGCGAGTTGTTACGTTTCTGGCCGGGGGATTCAGGGAAACACTGACAGAGTTCTGTCAGGTAAATGTTGTTCCAGCCTAATGAATGACCTACAGACGGGTTATTTCTGTGTACTCCGCATCAGTTGTACCTCAGCCCACCTCGCGGTCTCATACATCATCTGAAAAATGTTAGGAGGCGACGTTCTCTGCTCCTGATATCACTCAGGCCTGTTCAACAGCATATTTAGAGCCCACCGTTAGAACGTGAAGCTGTGACTTACTGAAAGGGGTCTTTTCCAGGCATGCACCTAATTGAAGTTCTGTATGACGACGTGGCCGTCCCCAAGAGTCCCTTCCGGGTGTCGGTGGTGGAGGGCTGCGACCCGACCCGGGTCAGGGCTTACGGGCCTGGTCTGGAGGGAGGGCTCATCAACAAGCCCAATTGCTTCACCGTTGAGACCAGGTAGGTTTCTGTCACCCGGCAACACAGACGGGCTGCAGGGACGTGGACGCTAATGAGGCGTGCGCTGTCTGTGCCCCCCCAGGGGTGCTGGTACCGGCGGTCTGGGCCTGACCATCGAGGGAGCGTCCGAGGCCAAGATGACCTGTAAAGACAACAAGGATGGCAGCTGCAGTGTGGAGTACGTGCCGTTCACGCCGGGGGAGTACGACGTCAACATCAGCTTCGGAGGTCACCCCATTCCAGGTAACGACACGTTCGCTGAGCGGGAAGTCAGGCGCCGCCTCAGCGACGGCAGGAGACATCGTAAAAACGCTGTGCCGCACACGTTCTGATCTTCTCGCTGCTCCTCAAAGTCCGCCTCACGGTGCTGTTTGTCTATGTGTCATGCAGGCAGCCCGTTCCGTGTGCCGGTCAGGGATGTAGTGGACCCCAGCAAGGTAAGGTGTTCCGGTCCAGGCCTGGGAGACGGAGTGAGAGCCCACGTACCCCAGATGTTCACCGTGGACGCCACCCAAGCAGGGAAGGCCCCACTAGAGGTGCAGCTGACAGGACCTTCAGGTGGGTTAGGGTTACTAAAGTACACACACACACACACACACACACACACACACACACATAGAGATATCAACAGACACCCACAGACACACACACTTCAATACACATATACACGCAACAATACACACATCAATACATACATACAGACACACAGATTTACGTTTGCGCGTTCATTTGAACGTAGCTAATGGCTGTGTTTTTCCCTACAGGTTCTGCCGAGCCCGTTGCGGTGAAGAACAACGGCGATGGAACCCACACGGTGAACTACACCCCAGCCCAGGACGGCCCCTACACCGTCTCCGTCAAGTACGCCGACCAGGAAGTTCCTCGCAGGTACGCAGGAGACAGCCCGGCCGTCACATTCACCAACCAGCCCGTTTCGGGTCGTGCTGACGTGGCCGCCTCCCTCTGTCCACAGTCCGTACAAGGTGCGGTGTCACCCTGCCCATGATGCCAGTAAGGTCCGTGCCAGTGGACCAGGGCTGAATAAGTCGGGTGTTCCAGCCAGCCTGCCGGTGGAGTTCACCATCGATGCCCGAGACGCCGGAGAAGGACTACTGACTGTACAGATCCTGGTGGGTAACTCACACACAGACACACGGAAACACACACGGAAACACACACAGAAACACACACAGACACACACGGAAACACACACAGAAACACACACAGAAACACACACAGACACACAGAAACACACTCGGAAACACACTCACACACAGACACACAGAAACACACACGGAACCACACACAGAAACACACACAGACACACAGAAACACACTCGGAAACACACACACACACACACACACACACACACACAGACACACAGTAACACACATGGAAACACACACAGAAACACTCACAGAAACATACACACACACACACACACGCACAGAAACACAGAAACACACACAGAAGTACACACACACACAGACACACAGAAACAGACGCACACACTTTAACATAGTGTCCGTTTACCCGGCAGGATCCCGAAGGCAAGCCCAAGAAGGCTACCATCCATGATAACCGTGACGGAACCTACACCGTCTCCTACGTGCCAGACTCCACCGGGCCCTACACCATCACCATCAAGTATGGAGGCGATGAGATCCCCTACTCCCCCTACCGCATCGCAGCCCTGCCCACCGGTGACGCCAGCAAGTGTCTCCTCAGTGGTACGTCTCCATTCTGCTCTGGGTTTTCCTCCGGGTTCTCCGGGTTATTCTGGGGGTTCTTCTTTGGGTTCCCCTCCGTTCTCCTCTGAAGACTGTTGTAGAGTCACTAGGGTTGGGTACCGTTCCCATTTGAACCAATACCTGTACTTGCGGTACTTTTGTAGCGCTACGTTAGCTGCGGCTGCTGCGGGCGACTGGGATTTCATGCTATCATATGTGCTACACGCTTCATTTTTTGAAATATTTTGCGTTTGACCAGGTGTTTCCTCGGGTTAGACGTGTTGCCATGGCCAGCGTTGCATTGTCACAAATATTGCAGCAAGCCTTGTCTGCGTCAAGATTTGAGAAGTGTAACCCACTTTGGATCGCTTTTGGGTCGCTATTGCCCTGCCTCAGTTAGTGTTGGACATTGAACAAGCTGCAGGTGTGAGGTAATCTCGCTTTTGCAGTCTGGCTCTCATAGTCTGGCGCTGTCTTTCTCTCGACTCTCTCAACCAGATGCGCTCTCCATACCGAAATTTGGCACTGATTTTATGTGAATCAGTACCCGGTAGTACAGAGTTTGGTACCCAACCCTTAGAGTCACTAATGGCTGTCTGGACAGGTCTGTTTTAGAACTGGAATTTGAAGTGTTTTTCTTCCTGGTGGTTTTATAATTTTCTCTCATTATTTCCAGTATCTATAGGAGGACATGCCCTGACATCGGGCCTGACCAAAATGCAGGCTCATGAAGAGACCATTGTCTCTGTGGACGCAAAGGCTGCTGGGAAGGGCAAGGTCACCTGCTCCGTCACAACCCCACAGGGAGTGGAGCTTGACATGGACGTGCAGGAAAACCGCGACGGGACCTTTGACATCTACTACACTGCTCCGGAACCCGGCAAATATGTGATCACCATTCGCTTCGGAGGACAGCACATACCGAAAAGTCCATTCCATGTTACAGTAAGTTCTGCCTGGAGAGCTGTGGTTTGTGGTCAAACTCTCTGGTCCATTACACAACACTAATAACCAATACAACAGCAGATAGTGTTACCTGCAAGTGAAAGTCTAGGTTTCATTTTCAGAATCTACCTAGCATGCTGACTGGTCCTTTGTCCCACCAGGCCACCAAAGAGCCTGTAGTTCCCAGGGACGGTTCAGATCAGTTCCGCCCTCTCGACCTGGTCATCCCCTTCACCGTTCAGCAGGGGCCCATCACAGGTACTGGGACTATTTTCTACACAGACGATAGGATAGGATTTCTGGTTTAATGGTTTAGTAAAAAGCTTCAAGCTAATTCCTGTGATTCAGAGACAGTGCTCCTACTGACCCAAATCCTGCCCTGTGGTTCTCTAGGTGAGGTGCGTATGCCATCAGGGAAGACGGCCCGGCCCCACATCACAGACAATAAGGACGGGACCATCACAGTGAAGTTCAACCCGACTGAGAAGGGTCTTCACGAAATGGACATCAAGTACGAGGGAAACCATATCCCAGGTAAGACCGGAGAACCCAGGTTGCCTCCCAGCAAACATTCATGAACCAAGCCCCTTAGGTTCTGGAGACTTGTTGTTTTGCCGGGTTTTCCTTTGGCATGTCCAGCTGAAACATGTTGGTCTTTCATATAATGTTATTTTGTCTTGGTGTTCTCACAGGGAGTCCGCTCCAATTCTATGTGGATGCCATGAACAGCGGTCTGGTGACGGCGTACGGTCCCGGGCTGTGCCACGGAATCGTCAACAAGCCGGCCACTTTCACCGTCGTCACCAAGAACGCCGGGGAAGGTGAACTTCGACTTATTCCTCTTTGACCCCTCGTTCATATGTCTGGCGGAATGACGACAAATTATATTTCTCCTAGACGCAGCTCACTGGATCGCGCATTACAGTTTGCATTTAGCTTCTTCTGTCGTCTCGGGAGTCTTGGGTTTTAATTCTGCATTGACACTCCCCCTCAGGCGGTCTGTCCCTGGCGGTGGAAGGTCCTTCCAAGGCCGAGATCACCTGCAAGGATAATAAGGATGGGACCTGCACCGTGTCCTACCTGCCCACCTCACCGGGAGACTACAACATCATTGTCAAGTTTGACAACAGGCACATCCCCGGCAGTCCCTTCACCGCCAAGATCACTGGTGAGTGGGCGGCAAGGAGAGTGGATATAAACAGCTGAACACGATGAGCTTCCTATGAGACATATTCGTTCCCAGTAGGTTCAGCTGAAGACCAGGGAGCTGCAAAGTTTTATCTTGTCTGTTGTTGCAGAACATGATTTCTTAAGGCCTTTAGGTAGTTGTGGATTAGGTGGTTAGTCAGTATAGAGTTATCAAGTAGCCTTTGAATGCATTATAAACAGTTGATTAAGGTTTTTTATGGCTCCTGTTTAGGTGATGATTCTATAAGGACGTCGCAGCTTAACGTGGGGACAGCAGCAGATCTGTCCCTGAAGATCACAGAGTCAGACCTGAGTCTCCTCACAGCCAGCATCAGAGCTCCTTCTGGCAACGAGGAACCCTGTCTGCTCAAGAGACTGCCCAACAGACACATCGGTGAGACAAAAATGTCTCATACCTATATCTGTAAAAGGATATTTGAAAGACCTTCTTTAAAGGGTTACTCGAATATCCTGTTGAAGAGTCCCTGAAAACTGAACCCCAATAAAGGTTTTTGAAAAGGTTCATTGAGGAACCTTTTAAAAAATATTCTTTGAAGAATCCCTTCAAAGCGTTTCTGTTTAGAAAGTAAGAATATAAAACATTAACATAACAAATTCACTGGAATCGCCTTGAGGTTTACAAGAAGAAATAGGAGGAACTTCCAAATAGCTTCGACCCATCCTCTTACACACTGCTCCCCTCCAACCTTCAGGCATCTCCTTCACCCCCAAGGAGGTCGGAGAGCACGAGGTCAGCGTGAAGAAGAGTGGGAAACACGTGACCAACAGTCCGTTCAAGATCCAGGTTGGCCAGTCGGAGATCGGAGAGGCCAGCAGGGTCAAGGCCTTCGGGAAAGGCCTGGTAGAGGCTCACACCTTCGAGATGGCGGAGTTCTTCGTGGACACCAGGAATGCAGGTAGGTCTAAAGCCGCACCGTGGCCTTGTTCCTTCAACCGGTCACACTTTCAATGGACGCTCCAAACTTGCCTTACCTGACTCCCTGATTCTTCCTCTTCGTCTCCCAGGTTACGGGGGCCTGGGCCTGTCTATCGAGGGCCCCAGTAAAGTGGATATCAGCTGTGAGGACATGGAGGACGGGACGTGCAGAGTCACCTACTGCCCCACAGAGCCGGGCAACTACATCATCAACATCAAGTTCTCCGACAAGCACATCCCAGGTCAGCGGCTGTACAAAATACGACATCATCTGAGAAAATACGTAGAAACAGTCACTTGACTTGTGATTGCCCCCCCCCCCCGTGCAGGAAGTCCTTTCACAGTGAAGGTGACAGGAGAAGGCAGGATGAAGGAGAGCATCACCAGGAGGAGGACGGCGCCGTCCATTGCCTCCGTCGGCAGTGCCTGTGGACTCAACCTAAAAATCCCAGGTGAGCTCAACATCAGGGTGCCCCGCGTCGAGGTCAGCGAGGGCCCCTCCTGGGGCTGAGTCTGAACGCACACAGTCAGGGCAGATGTCATGGGCTTAAGTCAAGCTGGTGGCTCCGCCCGAATTCAAACTGTGGTCATGTCTCAGGTAAACACTAACCGTCTGCATGGTCTCCCTCCGCTAATAGGAAACTGGTTCCAGATGGTGTCGGCCCAGGAGCGCATGACGCGCACATTCACACGTAGCAGCCACACGTACACGCGCACGGAGCGCACAGAGATCAGCAAGATGAGGGGTGGGGAGACGAAGAGGGAGGTGAGGGTGGAGGAGAGCACTCAGATGGGAGGAGCAGGAGGAGGGAGTCCCTTCAGGGACGTGTTTGGAGACTTCCTGGGCAGGGAGAGTCTGGCTAGCTTCGCTGGAATACCCGCTACACCTGGTGAGTATCAATGCTGAACTTCTAGATCCTTCTCTGGCTTTGTCCTTTGTCCTAATGCGTTGTCCTTTCTCTTTTCTTCTGTAAACTTTCATCTCTTTATTTCACTCCCTCACCTTTCCCCCTCTCTGTCACTCCCTCTTTCCATCTATTTATAAAATGTGTGTGTGTGTTTCATTGTATTTATAAATGTGTGCCCCCCCTCCCCCTCCAGGTGAGACCGCTGCCCAGGGGAGTATGACAGCCAATGTGACCAGTCCCAGTGGGAAGACAGAGCAGGCAGAGATAGTGGACGGGGGGGACAGCACCTACAGCGTCCGCTTCATCCCCCAGGAGATGGGGGCCCACACGGTCAACGTCAAGTACAGTGGGCAGCATGTCCCTGGGAGCCCCTTCCAGTTCACAGTGGGGCCCTTGGGGGAGGGAGGGAGCCACAAGGTCCGGGCGGGCGGCACCGGGCTGGAGAGAGGAGTGGCAGGAGCACCTTGTAAGTAGTCTGGCCTGTGACTCTCTATGATTCTCACTTCTCTGACCTCTCTGACTATATCTCTAAGATTCCTGCTATGACTCGCTTTTTTCTTGATTCCATGTCTGCCTGTAGGATTCTTTATCTATATTAACATCTCAATGACTCCCAATCTCTGACTCTCTCTTCTCTCTATTCTTTCATCTCTCCGTGTCTCAATCTCAATGACTCTGATCCCTCCATGATTAAACCTCTGAGACTCTTATCCTCCATGTCTCAACCTCTATAACTCATCCCTCCATGATTAAACCTCTGTGACTCCTCCCTCCATGTCTCAACCTCTGTGACTCTCATTTCTCCATGATTAAACCTCTGTGACTCCTCCCTCCATGTCTCAACCTCTGTGACTCTCATTTCTCCATGATTAAACCTCTGAGACTCTCTTACCTCTATAATTCACTTATTTTCCTTGTGGTTTTTGACATTGACTCACAAATAGTGGAGCAATTGTTATTGATTATTTGTATCATTTTTTTATGATCAACTAAGCCAATATGTAAAAGCTGATTATCCCTTACCACCCAATGTTTAACCTGTGTTTCTCTGTCCAGCCGAGTTCAGTATCTGGACACGGGAGGCCGGAGCTGGTGGCCTGTCCATCGCTGTGGAAGGACCCAGCAAGGCGGAGATCTCCTTTGAAGACAGGAAGGATGGATCCTGCGGCGTGGCCTATGTTGTTCAGGAACCAGGTGAGGGAGGTGGACACCATAGGAGACCAAACAAACTATCCTAATCGCCACAGGGAAACAGATGTTTACCTCACCAAAACGACCGAAATAGGAGCCGGCAGGTTGTCTAACGGTTCCTGCATCTGATCAGTAACCCAGACGTCGCTAGATTGAATCACAGAGGAGACAAAGTAAAAACATCTGATGTTCTCTCGCTGAGCAAGGCAGCTAAACTAATTTATTTCAGCTAAGGTCATTGATAAAAATCTGTTTTTACTCTAGGTTTTGTTTCAGGGTAAAACGATTATAATGGGAGTGAAATAAATGACTAGAAATAAGTACTAAACATAACACACTAACAGCAGTTTCAAGGGTACTGTGATTTTTTGATTGATAAAGTTGAGTGGTGTTACAATATGCAAATAGAACGAAGGAGAAACTAAATGATCTGAAAGTATGGATTCTGTGGTGTTTATATTTCATGGTTGGCAGTTCCTTGTGGCAGCCCAGTCACAAATATGCCTATTGCTGCAGTCACCTCCACAGACTCTCAGGGAAACAGTCACTCTCCTGTTTGGCACACAATAACAGCTTCTTATATGATCATTCAAAACAGACAATTAATTTTGTTTGAATCATTTTTTATTTTCCTTCTCCTGCATTTGAATCTTGTGATCAGAGTTATTTTGGTCCGTGAATCCATGGCTTTTTGTGTGTCGGTCTGTCCTCAGGAGACTATGAAGTGTCTATCAAGTTCAACAATGAGCACATCCCTGACAGCCCCTTCATCGTTCCCATAGCAACACTGTCTGACGAGGCACGCCGAATCACCGTCACTAGCCTTCAGGTAGGAACACACACAAGACAATAACTCAAACACAACAGCACACACACACACACACACACATATGCAGAATCACCTATTGTGATAGAATACTACCTACCAGGCTGTTTGGCAAACCAATAATGTCCTGGGTTTTGCGTTTCTTCTGAAGAGTTCCTGGGGGATTGTGCTCTAACAGTAACCAGATCTATATTTAAGTGATGTTAATCATGTTGTGTAGTGTAACAGTAACCCTCCCACTCTCCTCCTGTCCATCTTCTCCCTCTCTAATCCTCTCCTCCTTCTCCCTCTCTCATCCTTTCTCCATCTCTCTCTCTGCCCTTAGGAGAAGGACTTAAAAGTAAACCAGGAAGCAACATTTGCTGTTCAGCGTAACGGGGCAAGAGGCGTGGTCGATGCCAAGGTTCACACCCCTTCTGGATCCGCTGAAGAGTGTTACGTTACTGAGCTGGACAGCGGTAAGACAATCCCATCATTAGTATATTACATTAGTGTTATGACAACCCCAATATTAGTATGTTACATTAGTGTTACGACAAACCGCAACATTAGTATGTTACATTAGTGTTACGACAAACCGCAACATTAGTATGTTACATTAGTGTTACGACAACCCCAACATTATTATGTTACATTAGTGTTACGACAATCCCATCATTAGTATATAAAATTAGTGTTATGACAACCCCAACATTAGTATGTTACATTAGTGTTATGACAACCCCAACATTAGTATGTTACATTAGTGTTATGACAACCCCAACATTAGTAAGTTACATTAGTGTTACAACAACCCCAACATTAGTAAGTTACTTTAGTGTTACGATAACCCCAACATTAGTCTGTTACATCAGTCTGTTTAATATCCTACCTTCCTTCGCTTCTCCAGATAAGAATGCGATCCGCTTCATTCCACGTGAGAACGGTGTGCACTCCATCGACATCAAGTTCAACGGCAGTCACATCCCAGGCAGCCCATTCAATGTGCGAGTGGGGGAGGCGGGACAGGTGGGCGACCCGGGCATGGTGACGGCACACGGGCCTGGACTGGAAGGCGGCTGCACAGGTACGACACTCCTCCAGAATGGTCTTCTGCTCTACACAGGCCCCACCCCCTTCACTGTTGTGTGCTAGGTGAAACAAGGTCATCGCATTAGAACGGCCTGTAATCATAGACATGAAGAATGAGAGACTTTCCACCCATTTGGATTATTGGTTAACTGACCATCTCACCATCTCTCTGTCTCTCTCTATTTCTCTGTTTCTCTCTGTGTCTCTTGGTCTCTGTCGTTCTCTGTTTCGGTCTGGTTGTCTCCCTTCAGGTGTGGTGTCAGAGTTCATAGTGGACACCTGTAACGCGGGGTCAGGTGCCCTGTCTGTTACCATTGACGGTCCCTCTAAGGTCAAGATGGACTGTACAGAGTGCCCTGAAGGCTACAAGGTCATCTACACGCCCATGGCCCCCGGCAACTATCTCATCACTATCAAATATGGCGGCCCCAACCACATAGTCGGCAGCCCCTTCAAAGCTAAAGTCACAGGTGTGTGTGTGTGTGTGTGTGTGTGTGTGTGTGTGTGTGTGTGCGCCGCTTGACCGCAAGATGAAAGGCGTGTTTTCTTGTTACAAAAAGTTAGACGTTCTTGGGAATTATGTAAGGACTCTGTAATAAATAAATATAATGTTTTATAAATCATGTTTCTCTCATCAGGATGGTAGCATTAGTACATTAGTAGGCACGTACTGGCTGCTGAAGGTTTGGTGCAGCTAATGTAACACCAGCAGAATATCTGAAATGGATGTGTTTGTTGTGAAGTTTTAAAGAATCCCTCGGAGTACCAGGACCAGCAGCTAGCTGTGCAGACAGGGACGGGGGGTCCTATTACCCACTGGTTGCTGTTCTGAGCCGGGGCCTCTACCCCCCCCCTCCTCATAGCACTCCAATCAGTCTGGTGTCTGTGTGTCTGAATTGGACCAGCACAGTATCCCAGGATTTCGTGACATCTACATGAACTCTGTATTAGAACATGGTGACATGCACACGTAGAAGGCATTTATTTCGTGTGTAGGACCCAATTTTCTTCCTGTGGCGAACCTCGTACCGCAGGCAACCACTTTTTGTGTTTGTGACACGCTTTTTCCGCAGGAGTCAGAGCGAAAGGATTATGTGTTAGTTAATTCTTCTGTTACCTCACATGTACGTTCACTGAGACCATCGTTACACAGCCTGACATGTATTCCCATCCATTCTCAGATCTAACGTGTTCCAGATAAATTACTTGCAGTATTAGTGCAAACTGACTACAGTAGATGGGGGATCAATAGCTGATGTATTGTATTAAATGCATTATAAAGATGTTAATACACATGAAAACTGAACCTGTTGCTGAAACAAATGATAAAGACAGTTGTGTAAAATACAGAAAATCGACATCCGTTTATGACGTGAATCATTGAGGTAATCGTGTCCTGCCCACGAAATAAACTGCCTTTTACGGTCACTAGAAAATCGTGTCCTGTACACGAAAACAATGCTTTTTACGTTTGCTTGTCACTATTTTCATGTACGTAATTCGTGTAGATGTCACCAAATCCTGTGAGACTCTGTTGATTGGACAGTGGGGGGTGTCGGGTTATGTAGCGTCTGCTGCATATCAGAGCTTTGTTCCAACACCTGTTTCTCTGTCTCGCCGCCTTCCCCCAGGCACCCGCCTGTCGGGTGGGCACAGCCTTCACGAGACGTCCTCTGTGCTGGTGGAGACGGTCACCAAGACGTCCAAGCTGGCCGGAGCATACAGCTCCTCGTCCTCCTCCTTGTCCAAGCTGAACTCAGATGCCAGCAAGGTGGTGTGTCGGGGAGCAGGACTCTCCAGCGCGTTGATTGGCCAGAAGAACGTCTTCAACGTAGACTGCAGCAAAGCAGGTGAGACAGATGGATAAATGTCACACACACGCACACACGCACACACGCACACACACACGCACACACACACACACACACACACAAACCCTTCTATGCTACAATTCCTCACAGGAACAGGCATTTCAGCGGCCACGCCCCCTGTACCAGAGTGCAGACATGAAATATGAAATCCTACGTAGTTCGCCCATTCTAATTGGCCTCTTGGTTGCCTGGTTACATCTGGTTCAGTCTTTGGAATTAAATGTCCCAAATGTTTTCTCGTTAGCTGGGATGTCGTTGAAAATGTGTGATACAACACACCGTTGGTATTGTCTTCCTTCTAGTACAATAAATGTTGAATGTCAGTGTACTGTGTGCTGTTATCATCCAGCCTGTCAGTAAGACGTTGATAGCTGAACTAACGCTTGGTTTTAGTGGAGTAAACAGGTGACTTGGACGTGAATATATCAGTCACGACATCTGGACCAGCGCCACAATACCGCTGTCAAACAAACAGATGCACGTTATTGCCTTAAATCAGGCTGGGCTGCACCGCTTTAACTGGGTGAAAACGGCTCCCTCAACCCAATCTAACCTGTTCCCCGTCCCCCTCTACCTCCTCCCGTCCTCCTCCACCTGCTCCCCTGTTCTCCGCCTCCAGGCACCAACATGTTGCTGGTTGGAGTTCACGGGCCCAGGATCCCCTGCGAGGATGTGTACGTGAAACACATGGGCAACCGCCTCTACACCGTCACCTACACGGTGAAGGACCAGGGTAACTACACCGTCATCGTCAAGTGGGGCGACGAAAGTGTTCCCGGGAGCCCTTTCAGCGTAGTCGTTCCCTGAACTTCGACCCCGACATCACCCTGCGCCGTCGCTCTGCCGTACTTCTCAAAGGACTGCTGCAGGTCCCACCCCTTCCAAAGGACTGCTGCAGACCCCACCCCTTCCAAAGGACTGCTGCAGGTCCCACCCCTTCCAATGTGCACCATGAAATGCAAGGACTCTTCCTCTCACTCCCCTATAAGGACGTAGAATTCAATCCAATATTTAATTGTGCCAAAGCTTTTTGTATTAACTCTTAATGTAATCGTTCAGAGGAGGTTCTAGGTGACGTTTGATGTTGTACAGATGGATAGAGGGCTGACCTCCTTCCTTTTTTGCCATGGATTGTTTCTGTGACTCCATGGGCAGCGCACCCTCTATTCATCTCTATGTGAAGTGTTCCAAGCCGTGAGATGTGTTTAAAGTATTTTGATTGGTCCAAAAGCCTGTAGCACCAATAGAAAGAGGTTGTTGTAAAGCAATGAACGGCTTAACGTGTGAATGTTACAAACATTAGAGAACTAGGTATTAAATAGTATTAAAGTGTGATATTATATGGTTTTGTATGCTTAAAAAAGAGAATGTTTTTTTGTTTTGTTAACCTATTTTTGGTAAGTCTTTGCAGAGCTAATAATAAAGATTACTGCTACCTTTCATATTTTTACAGATTGATTTATTACTAGTGCTGGTATAAACATGCCCTGTACATCTCCTTATTATACACCAAAAACAACTGTTCTTTGACTGTCCCTGTAGGAGATTTCTTTATGGTTCCAGTTCGAAGTATTTTGAGTGTTTTCCAGATAGAACCTGGCTTCTACATGGAACCCAGAGGTTTAAACGAGGTAGCAGCAGTTCCACCTGTACCTGGAATAAAAAACGGTTCTCCAACAGGGATAGCCAAGAGCCATCATGAAACACTTTTATTGTTGTAGCATTCTAAATATACTGTATGTATATGAACTTATGAGCCATGGATTAGCCTGGGCAGCAGGGGAGGCTCCAGAATATTCTTCTATTTATTTCAACAGACTTAAAACTACGAATAGTTTGCCTGCCATACATAAATAACACTCTGTTATTAACCTTCATTCGGATGAACCCCCAGACCAGGAGATGGTTTTGCCTGGTCAGCCTGTCACCTCAACAGTGCTGCTTTCTCTGATTATTCACTTTCATCATGTCCCTCTGAGCACCAACTCAAAAGCTGAATTTGACACAGTCAATTAGCTCCTATAAGATTTTGCAGATTCAATTTAAGATACAATGAAGATAAACAATTGCCTAGCCAAGTCCCCACCATTAAACACAGCATCACCCCAATGGCAGAGTGCAACCATTGGCGGAGAGCTGGATGACAGCGGATCTCAACCAGGCCTTTTGACACCAGGGGGCAGTATGGTCCTGACGACTCCCCCAGCTGACCACTGGGTCCTACGTAACGAGCTTTGACCCTTTCTCTGAGGGGACATTTCTCACCGCTGGGCTAGGAAACCATACAGATCCATTTCCTTTGTATCTATAATTAATCCTGCTGAAAGGAGCAAGCGGGTGTTTCCGTTTCTCGATTTGGGGCTGGATCAGAGCTGAATCGCTATTCAACTGGATAAACAGGAGGCAATTAAGTTTGAGCACGGTGCTGCGGTATGTGTGTAAGAGTGTGTGTGTGTGTGTGTGTGTATTACACAGCCAGACAAATTCTGAATTCATTTTTATTGGCCTGTTGGATGGGTTCTGAAAACAATCTGATGAAATTGGTCAATAAACCAATTAGTGTGAGAGGGAAAAAACTCAAGAATTGGGTTTCCTTTGTAAAGGCAGTCTTGGTGAGCCCAGGGCGTGTATGACTTCATCTTTATTTTTGGGTAGGGATGTGTGCTATGGCACTATTCAACCAGGCAGACGGAGAGCAATTAAGCTTTAACATGATGCTGTGATTTGTGTGTGCGTGTTTGTGTGTCATTTATGTTTGTGTGTGTGTGCGTATGTGTTTTATGTGTGTGTGTGTGTGGGTATGTGTTTTATGTGTGTTTGTGTGTGTGTGTGCGTATGTGTTTTTTTTGTGTGTGTGTGTGTTTGTGTGTTTTTGCCTGGTACCACTGATTGGTGTTAACAGTCTGAGTGTCCCACTGTGATGGAGCCAGCCTCTTTTCTGCCTCTGCTGTTCTTCACAGAAAGGAACCTATAATTAGGGCTTATTTTATCTAGTTCTTTGGTTCTCCCTCGACAGTCTGGTTGGTTGAGACCGTGGAGGCCGGCCGTGTGGCTGGCGTGATGAGGAACATTGGCGGTTTACACCTTCGGGCCATCTGGTGGTTGGGGCGGGGTTGGCGTTGACCGGGCCGGGCCCGCCCACCATGGCAATGTCCCTCGGCCCAGGGCTGTCTAAAAACGGCACCAACTGGTCTGTACTGTCAAACCCAGTGTTTCCACCCTTCTTGTTTCCTCTGTGTTCATTTCCTCCTAATTCATGTTAATGCAAACCAGAGGTCTAAGGCAGCGACACGGTATCCAGGCATGAGTTTGAGAGAGTCAGGGAACAGGGAGGGAGGATGCAAAGGCTTGACAGACAGTCTTGTTTTGAGACACAGCCCTGGAAGGGAGACGGAGATATCTGTCCACCTGTCTGTCTGTCCACCTGTCTGTACACCTCCAACATGACATATGTATTCACAGCTTCTTCCCTACACACACACACAAACACACACACATACAAACACACACACACACATACAGCCCTGGAACCAAGACGGAGGGACCTGTCCACTTGTCTGCCTACCTGTCTGTCTACCTGTCTTTCCATCTCCAGCATAATATATATATATATATATATATATATTCTCAGCTCCTGCCCTACACACACACACACACACACACACACACACAGTCACACACACACGGCCCGGGGATATGGAATCAAGTCAACTTTTTTTTCTTTTTTTTTCTTCAAGGTTGCCTGTTCCTTGCCCCAGGCTGTTCTGGAGAGTGATTCTGATAGGCTTGGAAGCAGGAGATATACCTTGAACTGTTTTTAGTCCAAAAACACCCATAAATGTTTCATTAGGAGAAATGAGCCCTGGTTATTTATACAGTTCTTGGAGGGCAGGGGAGCCAATGAAGAGAAAGAGCGAGGGATGGAGAGAGGCTGGGATGGAGAAAGCAGATTGGGAGGGAGGAAAGGAGAGGGGGAGGAAGATGGAGGTAGGGAGGGAAGGAATGGGGTTGCTATGGAGACAGAAATACTCTCACGCACGCGCTCAGGCAGGAACATTTGTGCTTCATTCAAGCACACACTGTCAATGCACACACAAAGAGACACAAACGCACACACTCACAAGCACACACAAACACACACGCTCTTTGGGATCCTGCGCGCTGTGTTAATGTGAAACACCGACATGCGCCCATCCCCTGAAGTGTTAGCGCCAATGTCATTCTTTGAATTCTCTCTCTGGCATTTTCTTCATCTCTGTCTCTAATTTACTTTCCGCAAACCCAAGTCACACACGTACAGCTTCGCTCTCCAGATGACTGTAAATGTTTCTGTTCTCCCGATTCAGATGTTCATGCCCTACCTGCCTCCCCCATTCTCTCTTTCTTCCTCCCTCTCTCTTTCTCTGGCTCTCAATTGAATTCAAAGAGACGTATTCGCACGGGAGACATATCTATGTTGCCAAAGCACTCTCTCACAGGTACAAACACTTAGATGCGCGTGTTCTTCTGCTCGACGCAGGCCCCTCCCTCTCAAGTGTTGGATTCTAGACGAAATGAGGTCATCGCACTGGAACTGCCTGTAATCATTGACATGAATCATAATCGGTTGTAATTTGGTCAGGAGAACCTTTCAATTCGTTTTGCCCATTGCGACGGCCTTAAAACAATGTTGGCCGTTGTGACTGCTATGTCAGCTCACAACGGAGGCCGTTCCCACAGTCGGGTAACGGTCTGCATCCCCCGACCCTTCTCTACAGAACCACCACTTTTTGTTCTTTTGATCCTCATTTTCCGTCTCCAACCCCTGTGACCAGAGACTGAACCTCTTAGCCCTCAGCACTAAGTCAGCAGTAACCTAGGGCTCCTCTCCTCCCAACTCCTTTTCTCCTTCCTCCTCCCCTCCCTCGATACAGGGTCGGATAAAGAAATGGATGAATGGACGAACCATTGAACCAATCAGAAATTAATAAATTATTCTGCTTACTTATTTCAGGCATATGTTACTGTGCCCGTGATGGAGATGAAAAGACTATTAAAAACCATAATTAATATAATCAGCTATATTTTTATGCTCGGGAAATGTATAAAAACATTTTTTTTTCATGTCCAGCGCCCTGGAGGGATTTTTACTGGACCAAACTGAGGTGGTAGAAGAGGAGGTGAAAACCTGAAAGGATGGACCACTCTCCAGGGGTGTCTGTGTCATCCATGCGGTAGCCTCCCGGTGGCAGTTGGGGAGGAATGGGTGCAGCAGCCCCAACATCTCTCCACCCTTTTCCAGGTGGTCTTCCTCAGCCTTCTCTGGCTCCTCCTTCATCCGGGCAGACCGGCACCGAGGGCAGGGTGGCTTGGAGCTTCTTCTTATTCACCCCTGAGCTGATCCGCTGGGGCCTTGATGTACCTCCCCGGAGGGGGATAGCGTAATGGCTGCCCATGGAAGGTTCCTGAACCTGCCATTGATCTCCATCTGAGGTCTGTCTGGGTCTGTCTGTTTTCTTCCTATCTGTCTACAACCTGTCTGTCTCCTACCTGTCTGTCTCCAACTTGTCTGTCTCCAACCTGTCTGTTTCCAACTTGTCTGTCTCCTACCTGTCTGTCTCCGACCTGTCTGTCTCCTGCCTGTCTGTCTCCAACCTGTCTGTCTCCAACTTGTCTGTCTCCAACCTGTCTGTTTCCAACTTGTCTGTCTCCTACTTGTCTGTCTCCTACCTGTCTGTCTCCTGCCTGTCTGCCTGTGCCTGTAGGCTCCATGTGATGCTACAGGGTGCATTTCCCCGCTGGCTTCATGATCCATACACTTGCGGCATGAAAACACAATGCGCAGGGAAATTTGTGTGCACGCAAATGTAAACTATCGTTTCCAAGTGTGTTTGTGCGTGTGTGCGTGTGTGTGTGCGTGTGTGTGTGTGTGTGGTGTGCGTACACAATCCGGTAGAGACCCATTGGTGCCTGAACAACTTTCCTCCCTCAGTAAATTTGCATTGTTTTAATGCTGCTGCTGAAATGGAGCCAGTCTGAAGCTTAAAGTCCAATTGATTGTCATTCTGGATCTGTGTACATGCATTAATACACACACACACACACACACACACAGATGAATAATTTATCTGTTTTCTGTATGTATGAATAAAACACAACCTGTTACCTGATTGTACACAGCGGTGGAGATGATGTACATTCCCTGGTCCCATATGACTGACTGGCCATTCTGATAAGAGAGGTGAATATCAATGAGGGGATGAGAGGTGAATATCAATGAGGGGATGAGAGGTGAATATCAATGAGGGGATGAGAGGTGAATATCAATGAGGGGATGAGAGGTGAATATCAATGAGGGGATGAGAGGTGAATATCGATGATGGGATGAAAGGTGAAAATCAATGAGGGGATGAGAGATGAATATCAATGATGGGATGAGAGGTGGATATAGATAAGGGGATGAGAGTTGAATATAAATGAGGGAATGATAGGTGAATATGGATGAGGGAATGAGAGATGAAAATGGATGAGTTGGTGAGAGTTGAATATGGTTATGGGGTGAGAGGTGCATTTGGATGAGGGGAGGAAAGGTGAAAATGGAGGAAGAGGTGAGAGTGAATATGGATAAGGTGGAATGAGAGATTAATATGGATGAGGGATTGAGAGGTGAATGTGGATGACGGCAAGAAGTGAATGTGGAAGTGGAGATGAGAGAGGAGTGTTTTAGACCAGAGATTTATGGAGGGATACAATGAACAAACACAGGAAGCTTCGGTCTGGCTTGAAACTGTGTCTGTTCTGCTTCACCGTTTCCTTTTGCATGAGTTACGGCCCTTGTTCCAGTCGTTTAGCTCCAGAGGCCCGCCTGCGTCATCCCTGATGAATGCCCAGGGTCTGTGCCTGTAATTGGGGCTGTCCCTGCTGTCCTGTCCCCTCGCCTTCACACCATGGATGAGCTGTGATGCCAGGAGAGGTGGTGCATCCTTCAGCAGCCCCTCAGAAGCACATGGCTGCACAGACAAAGGGACACTTTGTGGAATTCTGGATCTGTTCCTCCTCCTCTGTCCCATTTTCCACCCTGCTGGTTCTGTTCCTCCTCATCTGTCCCCTGTTTCACCCTGCTGGTTCTGTTCCTCCTCATCTGTCCCATTTTCCACCCTGCTGGTTCTGTTCCTCCTCATCTGTCCCCTGTTCCACCCTGCTGGTTCTGTTCCTTCTCCTCTGTCCCCTTTCACCATGCTGGTTCTGTTCCTTCTCCCCTGTCCCCTGTCTTACCCTGATTGTTCTGTTCCTACTCCCCTGTCCCGTCTCACCCTGATGGGGCCGAGGTTGTGTGATGGCTGCAGTCTCCCGTCTCACCCTGATGGGGCCGTGGTTGTGTGATGGCTGCAGTCTCCCGTCTCACCCTGATGGGGCCGTGGTTGTGTGATGGCTGCAGTCTCCCGTCTCACCCTGATGGGGCCGTGGTTGTGTGATGGCTGCAGTCTCCCGTCTCACCCTGACGGGGCCGTGGTTGTGTGATGGCTGCAGTCTCCCGTCTCACCCTGATGGGGCCGTGGTTGTGTGATGGCTGCTGCGTTGTAGGCGGGCCCCTGTATGGCCTTGATTGACAGGGCAGGGTTGACCCACGTTGCTCTGTCACTCACTGCCGTGTCGAGGCTGACTGACTACAGATTAGGCGGAAATCACAAAATGTGTTTTTCCTCTGGCTCCTCTGAGGAGGTGTCGTCTGACGGCAGGGAGTCCAAGGAGAGGGGGAGATGGCCATCGCTGCGCTGTGATGGAAAGGGTTGGACCACGCACACACAGACACACGCGCTGTGATGGATTGGGTGGGACCTTCGAGACAGACGTTTATTAGTGTGACTGATGCATTCTGGTTCAGGAAACTACGTCAGGAGAAAACACTGGACAACAGCAAAGAGACTTCATGTATATGTTTTGTATATGTATGTAATATAAATATATATGTACTTATGTATACAGTACCGGTCAAACTTTTTATGTGTGTATAAATGTAGTTATCGCTCCCAACAGTTCCAAAGAAGACTGGCCTGGAAGATGCACGTACGAATACCGATTCGCTGTCAATTCATTACCAAGGAACCAACAATGACAAAAGGCAGCACGGACCGATGACGCACGACCAAAGGCAGCAGTCGGAAGTTGTCGGTCATTTGGCCTGGTGACATGCAACGCTTGTGCGTAATTCATTAGATGATCATTAAGTGGCATTTTCTCCTCCGAGATCCTCCACGTCGTTTGACCGACGATCCGAAGTGGCTAATTTATCTGTGTCCATGCAGTAATTACTGCTGCCTGGAGGAATGCGTGGAAACACAGGCCAAGACGATGATGACTTAATAATTACCTGTGCTAGTTAAGCGCTGTGCTTTTAGCATTGTTCAATGGCCTGTTACCAAGGTTACAGCAGTCACTGGCTAATTGTTTTTAATCCCTGGTTGAATTGTTTCAACCAGGGATGGCCATGCACACAAGTGTACACACACACACACACACACACGGTTTCATCTAGTGATTGCCAAATTGGAAAGAGTTGCATGCAGTAATTTCCCTCGTCACTGGAGCATATCTTAACTCTGAGTCTGACCGCTTGACAGCTGAAATTGAGGACGATTTGAAATGAAAGCTTATAGATCACCTGGCGATTATCTTTCAAAGTCAAAGGCAGTTTTCCACAATCACCAGGCAGCTTAAAGGGGATTGGAGAGTGGAGATACTGCGGATAACTGGACACCATTGGTTGGTAGGGCTTGTTTGATATGCAGCAGAGCGTCCTCATCCTGTTAGCTTCCTAACACCTCCGTCTGGTTCAAATTGTGTCTGCGGGACTCAGACTCAGGTTGGATTTCTATGTATTTACAAATGTGTGTAGTCCATATATATATATATTTCCTAGATTAATACACAACAAATCTGCAGACTTTGCACACCAGGTAGATTATTTCAGTGGTCTCTAAACTTTTTGGCTCCCGATGAATTTTCACTCTTCTTTTTTTCCAATTATACACATTCTTCTCGTCTCCCAGCTGGAACTTTTCCAAGGTTTTCCGAGACCACTGCAATACTTCTGCAATACTATTTTATAACTGGTAAAAAAAAGTGACTAATTAACCATTATGTTTACTGGGGGAGCCTACCGTCTGATTAGCTTCCAAAACATTTCTACATTATTATTGAATTTAAAGTCAGATTTGCATTTTAAATGATGACGTCTCAATAGGCATGGGATGATCATTTCTGTTTATTAGGGAGTAGCCGAGGGTTTGGGGTGGTTGAATAATTTGGTAAGTGTTCATGGCCGTTTGTTTGGAAACACATAAACTGCAGGTACTTCCTGGATTGTTTCTCTAGCTAGCACTATTTGAACCCTATTTGTGCATCAAAACATGTCTGGATGGGCCTACATTTTGTCTAAGATAATGTCAATAACATAATAATCATCACTGACCAGATACTCCCGGATCTCACTAATTAAACGCAGTATTGGCCCCAGTCTGAGTGGGAAATGTACATTGGCATGAACATATTTTCAATCTGATACCAAGTACAAACAGTCTTGTGTTATCAGCCACAGCAACAGGTTGTGTATGTGAATGTCAATAAACACAGCCAGACTTTGACCTGGACATTTGCCCACCCAGCAAACTGGGAATGTTTCCACAACAGCTAAGATTTCAGTTTATTTCTGGTGGAAGTTTATTTTTGATGACAACATTATATGCCCCCTGAAAATGTTTGAATTCTAATATTCTCTGAATGATCACCTACTGTAACATGTTTGGTAAAAAAATCTGTACAACCACCATAGAACACTTCCCAAACATTTCGGGGTGAGGCAAAGGGTTTAATGTGCCAGCGAATGTAATGTTAACAATTAATATGACATTCAGTTACATCAACAATATGCTTTAACGTAACCTTAAACTCAAATAGCAACTGAAGTCATCTCTCTTCGGTTTATCAGTTGCTAATTACAAGCTAAAAGGACATTTGTAGATGTGGAGTGTAGTGTCAGTTGTTGATGTGATACAGGTTGTGAGTAGTACTTCCTCGAAATAGACATACTAAATGTAAGATTACTACAAATATCTTTCATAAATGTTTATATGAACGTCTAGCATTTGCCAACTTTTTGCTAAAGTACATGTACGTTAACTCAAGAGCATGTTCTAAGCATTGATTTTTTTATGTTGTAGAGTAAACTATTTAAAATATAAAGTTTGCGTTTGGAGCAACATCATGTATTTTGCATACCCTAGTTTACGAGACCTCCAGGTCAGGTCACACTGTCACGATCTAGGGATGCCTGGCCTCGGGGTAACGTCATCACTTCGCAGTTCATCGTCGCCACTCTCCTAGCTGCCAAGAGAAACAAACGCAACCTGGACACAGGCTTACACACACACATTTGTGTTAAAATTATGTGCATTTTTGTTTGTTTGAAAGTCTCTGTTTAAATGTGTAAGCTCACCTCCTATGCGTTTGATTCCTTACACGCGCAATCATGAAACCCACCCTCTTCAGGCACCAGGTGCAGAATTGAGTATGGGGATTCCCCCACCACAGGACAATTTAGTGGCTCCGATTTTGAAAACAGAAAAATCATAACATTTTAAACTTTTGTTTTTGCAATTCTAGTGACAAAGGACCCTTGGAGGCTGCATACTGGGCGTGCTAGCCCTGTAGTGTTCTCCACTACAGAGCAATGGAAGTGATGTCAAAATTCTAATATGAATTTAATTGTGTTGTCTGCTCAGATTTACAAGCTACAAGTTGGCAAGGCCATTTGCGTAAATCAAGTTCAAATCAATCAAATGTATGTTATAAAGCCCTTTTTACATGAGCAGTTGTCACGGGGTGCTTTTACAAAACACCTGGCCTTAAACCCCAAGGAGCAAATAACAGTAGTGTTGAACTTCAGTGGCTTGAAATAACTCCCTAAGAAGGCCGAAATTTAAGAAGGAACCTAGAGAGGAACCAGGCTCAGAGGGGTGATCAGTCCTCTTCTGGCTGTGCCGGTTGAACATATTAAGAGTCAAATTTTTTATAATTAATAAATGCATGTGGGCTGAGTCCAGAGTCTATTTAACCCTAGTCCAGATCGGAATTATGACCAGATGGACAAGGACAAGGACAAACGAGTCAAGCCTGGTACTCCGGAGGTGTGAGCCAAGACCTCATGTCCTAAGTATAATACGGCAGGAGACAGGGAACATTTAGAAAAAGCATTCCTTAGATCTACGAGGATGTATAGTGGAGAAGGAGAACTGACCCTACTCCCCCAGCACAATAACATAGCAGCGTAAGACCTTGGGGCTGAGACAGGGGGCTCCAGTGACACTGTGGCCCTCTACGGGGGAGGCCCGGACCGGGCTCAACAAGCAGGAAATCAATCCACCCACATTCAGATGTGTCATTTACATTCTGTGGGCTTTGGAAATCCTCAAGGAGCACATGTTATGCAATCCAGATGAGATGTTTGTGATTAGTGGACTGAGGGAGGTGGATATGGAGGGAGAAATGAGAGGGAGGTGGATATGGAGGGAGAGAAATTAGTGTAGGGAGGTGGATATGGAGGGAGAGAAATGAGAGGAGGGAGGTGGATATGGAGGGAGAGAAATGAGAGGAGGGAGGTGGATATGGAGGGAGAGAAATTAGAGTAGGGAGGTGGATATGGAGGGAGAG
>JACXGJ010006920.1:0-32467 GCA_016801105.1 Esox niger
CTCACATACACACACAACCCCCTATAAGACAAATCTATAACCCTCTCTCACATACACACACAACCCCCTATAAGACAAATCTATAACCCTCTCTCACATACACACACAACCCCCTACAAGACAAATCTATAACCCTCTCTCACATATACGCACAATCCTCAACTGGACAAAATCTTGCACCTTACATATACTTTTTTGTTAATTTTAGTTACATTTTAATGCACATACTAAATTTTTTATGCTCAGTCCACTGTTCTTTGTTTTTACTTCGCTTAATCCTTTTGTATATAACTGTTTCACTAACGGCAGGAACAAATTCCTTGTTTGTTGTTAAAATTAGTTGGCAATAAAACTCTTTCTGAATCTGTTTGACCCATACCTACTGTTAATTGTCCTGAGAGTATTGGAGGCTCTGTACATATTACTTAAGCACAGACAAAGACACATTTCTTAGTTTCATTTCTGCGACAAACAAAATGCATCTTCACGTTTTGGAAAAAAGTTTTTAAACTAAAATATGTCAAACTGTCAAACACTATACATTTAGAGAGAACTCTGTGTATGCTCAAGTTTATTAAGCAACTGCAGCCTCTCTTTATGTATTTGACAAGTGGTTAGAAGCTTACTCAGGTTGAAAAAAAAATATAAATACATTTTAGGTCACTTAAATAAATATCATGTTAATTACCACAAATAAATGCTTGCTTGCTAAAGTTTTAAAGGTCCTTCATATGATATAGTCATAGGAATAATCCATTCATTTCAGACAATAAGACAATGGTCATATATAATCTTCCCTGCAAATTTACAGGGAAAAAATAACACTACCAACATTAATAGCTCAGGTGCTTTGGTAATATTTTTTATTACAAATCAAAAAAAGAATTCGGCTAGGTGGGCTTTTTATTTAACTGAATCAAATGAAAGAAATTAGAAGTATAATGTATGCTGTCTGAGAATTATACAATCCAGATTAAAATCATCCATTATTAACACATCTAACGTTAAATGAGGATACCAAGCTGGTTTGTTCCTCTAGCGCAACCAGGTTTATGGAAATGGAATGATGAGCCTCTGTTAGAGTCTAGACATTTCCCAGATGAAGGCTTATTGCCAGTTATTCAAATTGTTTGGGAATGATGCATTTCAAAATAGAAATAGAAAGATTCTACCAAGATAACTATTCCTCTTCCCTTCCTACACCTCAAGCCAAATTATTACAATAAAGATTGATATCAGAGTCAAAGGTGTCTCCTTTTTCCAAGTATATGTCATAGTATAAAAATGTCAGTGTTTGTCTTAGTTTTGTTTTGTTGTCACGGTTTTAGAATGTAAATTAGGCACCTAAGTTAATATAAGCTTGCAAATATTAATGTCAGATTTAGAATCAAGGCTTTATAATTCATTATTGATTATAAAAGTGATTATTGTTTGAAATTATGACCAAAATGTGCAATAAAATAGCCAGATTTTTTTTTAGCAAGAAATAGAATGGATTAAATTTGCAACACATAGCATCATCTTAATAAAGACCTCATGTGTCTAATCAGTATTTGATGACAGCAGTCTAGCTCCAATGTCACTGGGATTAATGCTGTATATCTCTGGCCTTTTCTAGACAGAGGTAAACCTTCCCAAACACAATGCCAATGGTCATGAAATGTTCTTTCAGCCACAGATTGTAGTAAATACAAACGGCCAAATGGTGAATTTACCAAAAAACTCCATATTTGCAATAGCCATCATTCTCCTGCCTTAAGTCCTTTGTAAACCTTTGGTTTGAATTAAAGCGAGCAGTCCACAAGGGCAAACAAAGCATACCAAGGATCGGGAAATATTCTGTATGGAGGTATTGTCTCAGTCCATTCTAATGTGTTTCCCAATCTCATGAAACATAAAAAGCTCAGTTCCATCATCCTTGCAAGGTAAGTAATTAAATGTTATTGAAATGAAAGTGCCAATAGATTAGGCCTTACATTTGTGATAAACATCCATTACTAGTTAAAAATACCTTTCTTTGACAAAATGCAGAATAAAGTATATCTCAGTATTTGTACTATATATTTCATACTTTGCTCATATAGGTGCCAATCATTTTGGACTGGACATTTTATTAAACAGATTAGGTTACATGGACATGCCTGAGTTTAGGTGAACTGGACTAGAAATGTGGTGGATCTTTGTCTCTTTAGAGATATGCAAATTATCAGCTTACATTTGTTTCCCAAGAATAGTGATACTATGGCGCAACTCACCTTTCTTACCATCCATTGAAAACATCAGAAAACATCAAACTGGCAGACTTGTTTTTTTTACCGGTCATTGTTATCTTAGAAATAAAATAAAAAACAAAGTCTAGGTGTCTCTTTCTGGGTTAAATAAGGTTAAAGGTTAACCCATTAAATACAAAAACATTTGATAACAGGTCTTCTGACATTTTCACATTTCTCATGGAAAGCACTTGAGAAGGTTACATATCTTTTCTCAAGGACACAACATACAGCAATGGTTCACAGCAGTGGTTCCAACACGGGATAAAGGATCAACTGCCATTTAACGACCAATTCAGGTCCTATTTTAATTTATTGCCTGTCCCTGGACTTGAACCAGGAACATTTCTGGCCTGCCTTTCTAACTACAAGTCTCGGTCCCTGACTCAGTCAGTCATCAGAGGGCCTGCGTGTGTGTGTATGTGTGTTTTCATGGGTGTGTCTGAGATGTAATTTGTAAGCTGCTCTAACTGTGCAAACAGTGATACGCAGACATACTGTATAACTACGACTACAATCCAAATCATTTCCAGGTGTGGTTCGGTTTTTTCACAGATCATGTTACTTCTTCATCATTGAAGGTTGGGTAAAACTATATCCAGGAAAAGGAAAAATAAATATTCATGTGGTGCACATGTACATTTTGTATAAACAGCTCCGGAAAAAATGAGGAGACCACTGCACCGTTTTCTTTCATTTCCAAAATTTGAAAAGGAAGGTTTTGATTGAGGAAGAGAAGCGTTCAATTTACAGTGGTCTCTTAATTTTAACACTTCTGTTCCTCACTCAAACCTTCCTTTTCAACTTTTTTGGAAAGGAAAGAAAAAGGTGGCTTGGTCTCTTCATCCACAAATATCATGTTATATATATTTTTTTACTGTAGTAGTTATTTTAATGGCTATGTACTTTAAATTAATTAAAGAAGATAAATATTTGGCCTACACTCAGAAAATGATGGTCCATAGGCTGTCTCTGTGTAAGGAATATAAAATCCCTTTAGTTCCAGTTAAAACCCTTTTGTTTCTAGGTTGAACTGCCAGGTATAATGTTTGGGTTCCTGGTAAAACCCCTTTTGGTGCCAGGTAGAACACTTTTTTTATACTAAATGTGTCACATTTTTTCTCAACTTCACCTAAAATAAAAAAATCACTACTATTTCTTTGCATAATTGCTCATTTGATAGGCAAATGCTCTATTACCTGGCCAGCATGTTTAACTATGTAAATGCTTCCAATCTACCCAGTCAAAACCCTTCCTGGTGCCCCAGAGGTGGAACCAGCTGCCCTTTGAACTAATGCCTGATTTTTTTTCTTTATTCCTTCCAGCTCTTTCTTGTCTGATTGTCATTTAGTTGGATGTACTAAATTGCATGGTTCACTTAAATCATAAAATGTATGGAGCTCTCAAAAGGACTAATATATATGGTCCCCTTTTCTGTAAGAATTAATCCTTGCCAATGGGAAGTTGTCTGCTAAAGCACTGTATGCAACTGGTCATAATTAAACTTGTGTTTTAATATTTGTACCGGTTAATACTTTTTTATTGAAAATACCTATCCTCTGCCCAAGTTCGAATAAAAACTGAATTTAATGACAAATCAAATTAACGAATACTCGTTAAAAACGGATGTCCTTTTATGTCAATGGTCTAGACAGGCAAACGCATATATATACAGTACCAGTCAAATGTTTGGACTGAAAAATAGTGACGAAATGGAAACTATGATATAACACATATGGAACCAGGTAGTAACCAAAAAAAGTTTTGTCTAATGTATTTATATTTTATATTTTGACTACAGTTTTGCGCACTCTTTGCATTTTCTCAACCCGCTTCATGAGATAGTCACTTGGTATGCTCCCAAACCCTCTCAACCAGATTGAGGTTGGGCGATTGTGAAGGCCAGGTAATATGTTGCAGCACCATCACTCTCTTTCTAGTTCAAATAGCCCTTACCTAGCCTGGAAGTGTGTTTTTGGTCATTGTCCTGTTATAAAACAAATGATACTTACTCCCAATAAGCGCAAAGTCGATGGGATAATTGTATAATGCTGTGCTAGCCATGCTGATTAAGTGTGACTTGAATTCTAAATAAATCACAGGCAACATCAACAGCAAAGCACCCCAACAGCATCACACATCCTCCTCCATGCTTCACGGTGGGAACCATATACGAAGAGATCATCCATTCACCCGCAGTGTCTCTTGTTGAACAAAAAGTCTGAAATTTGGACTCATCAGACAAAGGTACATTTTCTCCTGGTCTAATGTCAATTCCTCATGTTTATTGGCCCAAGCAAGTCTTTGTTGGTGTGCTTCAGTCATGGTTTCTTGACAGCAATCCAGCAATGAAGATTTGAATCACACAATCTCCCCTGAAAAGTTGATGTTGATATGTGACTGTGACTTGACCCATTTTTTGGCTGCAATTAAATGCCGATTTCTGAGGCTGGTCACTCATAAACATATAATAAACATAGTTCTTAACATTTTCCAGATTGTCTGATCTTGATGTCTTCAAGTAATGATGAACTATTGTTTCCCTTTGCTTATTTGAGCAGTTCTTGATATGGACTACTAAAGTCCAGACCGCATGGTCTTCTGCAATACCCACCCTAACATGTCACACTCTGAATATCCACTCAAACACATTAAGACGGAAATAAATTTTACAAATTATCATGTAATAAGGCACATATGTCAATTGAAATGCATTTCAGGTGACTAACTGATTAAACTGTAGAGAAAATGCATGGAGTGGGTGTGTCCAAACATTTGGCTGGTACTGTATAAAACATGTCGAAAATACATGGAGTTTCACTGAATGAAGTCTTGGTTGTCCGCAAATGGTTAACTGCTATTCATTTCCTTCTGCTGTTCTTAAGAGGGGAGGGAAGATACTGATGTCGTCAGAGTTGCACATACACCTGTATGTTGGTTGAACCATTCATCGTCATCATCATCACCATGCTGTTTACCCAGATTAAAAAGGTTCTTTATAAATATGATTTGAAGTCAGACTGAATCAAGCATTACTACGCACACGCTTGTTTTGGTAAACCATCTGGCGATAATATGGCCGTATTGTAATAACTTAACTGATAAGACTGGTAGATAATGCCCAACCAATTCGACTCGAACTCTACCACGTCCTCCGATCACCTGAAATTGTTAGAGGCACGGTTGCATGCACACACGCATAATCTGCCACAATCTGAAGACAACAACAGCTAGCAGAGAGCCAAACTACTACACTCAGTCACAACGAGAGAGCGTGCGACCCGAGAATCTGCCTAGCAGAATTCAGAATACAGAAGAAACGAAGAAGATATCCAGTGACAATCCACTAGTTCAGGCACACCAGCCTGAACCTCTGATCAGCTAGTCATCTGACCAGGTAAGTGTATGGGCAGACATGGCCTTGGGACATTGAAGCGGATATTTTTATAGTTGTAATTCGTTTTAATTTTGAGTATAACAAAGTCGTTATCGATAGGAATTCATTTAAGCCAGGGATTGACCACAGCCTTGAAATACACAGTTTTCCTTTTAATGGCAAGTGCACAAAACGGTTCATTTGTTCGCGAGCTCATTATGCATTGAAAACATATTATTAAAAATATTTTACCAGGAGCCAATGGGAACCAGCCAAGTCAGCAGGTGGCATGATAGTTTAAAAGGATCTGAACTTTTTAGTCAAGTAGAAGTTTAAATAATGTATAATCGTTTTATGATAACAGTATCACAGATGGTACCCTAAAGCAGAAAGCATACCATTAAGATGCTCATTTGTTTATATGCACAGAAAACCTAAAGCCATGGTCTGGGTCTATTGCAGTTAAACAAAATAACAGTCATAACCTACAATTTAGTGCTGGATGTGTAATATGTTGTGTATATATGTGCATACTTTTTTATGTGCATGATTTTTCAGGTTGACAACACCACTTTTGCAAACAGTGGCCAAAGTTGTGGACTGCATTGTGGATTGCTTTTCAGATTGTCATCATTGGTCGAGGGGGATAAAATTGCTGGGTATTTCTTTGAAATACTTTTTCAGTTATTTTCTGCAGTATTAATGGCAGCTGCTGTATAGTACAGACACACACAGAACAAGGTTAGTAATGAAAGTATTTGCCATGGGCAAATCAAAAGTTATTAAGTTAGAGCTGGTTTTACAGCTTCACAGACATTTTTATATTGCCAACATGTTCTCTTACAGCATCATTTCAAAGTCTTACCTTAGTATTGGAAGTGTGTCCAGGGGTAGTAAAACATCAGTGGGTGAAGTGAAAGCAAACATCTATGTAAAGAGAATAAATGAATCATAAAGGGTAGATTTGCACTGCCGTTGCACATGAATGGTTGGAACTTTATGTTAGGGTTTGTTATAAACCTTAAGCTAACGACATTTCTCTGTTTTGGTTGTTATGTTGATTTAGAACATGTGAAAATTAAATTGATGGCTCTCATACTCCCTCCAACTGTGCTCAGAAAATTTAAACAGAGAAATGTTGCTCTAATATTAAAATAATATAATTTGGTAATTCAATTTCTCCATTCTGTTTCCAAAGTGTGTACCTACACACTCTTCATGAATTAAAAAGCATTACTTTGAAAGCAGCATTGTAGGTGCAGTCATTGATAAATTTAGAAATTTATGTTTTTGTCTAAGTTTCCCAGCAGTGAAATTTTCTTTGCCAAACTGGAAGGGCACATTTTTGGAAGCAAAACAATAGGCGGGCTGTAGGTTGATTCTAAACACAGATCAATTGAATACAAACACATCCTTATGAGGCTGCTTGGCCAAAGTATGCTTAATATGAAAGAAATATAAACACGCGCAAACACAAACACACACAAATGCACACATACACACACACATACACACACAAATGCATACACATTGCCATTGGGAAGAAGCGAGAAAAAGCCTTTGTTTTGTTTTTGGGAATGCAGTTACTAATAGGTTACCAGATTAATATCGTTTATATTGATTGAATTCTTCAGTTTAGCCATTGTAATCTATCAAAGTGTAGTTTTGAATCGGGTGCTGTGGTCTAATGCAATTTATTCAACGTGTCACACAGTAGACACAAACACATATATCATTAAAGAAAACAGAAATTAACATTCCTAATTAGTAGGAATTAATCTGAAATCTCAAAACTAGAAATACATTAACGATATCAACATTATACTCAAAAAACCCTTTTTAATTATCCATGCAAAGCCCCATTTTATAGTATTTACTCAATAATGAATCATAAGCTTTGAGTCAATTTAAACATCCCTATAATCACTCACTTAGTTAGTTAAGGACATGATAAGTAATCTGCCTGAGTTGGATAATGTGAGCATGTGTGCAAAAGTCCATAAATCTGAGACAAATCAAGAGATGTAAACACATGCTAATTATAGCACCATGTGGTCGGTATTAATGAATAATGAGTTGACCATTTTTGCAACATGCGTACGAATACATTCTTGGCATTGGTTAACAGAGTTTTGTACTACTTTTAAAATACAATATATAGCTGCCTCCTTCAAATCTCAAATAAACTTTCACCATAATTTGTTTCCAAAGACAGTATTGATGATCAATGTAATATAAAATATTTTAGTTTTCGATTTAATTTAAAACACACAAGGCAGAAATGTAGCATCCACCTGGTTTTGAACAGGAATATGCCTAACATAAACATACAGCATATCAGTCTAGAATTAACTAACTTATGTTTATTTCTCAGAAGGGAAATAGAGTTCGCTAACATTATAATCATTAGATATCAAGAGCTTTCTATCCCACAAAGTGGAAAACTTACATTTAGTAAGTGATATAACGTCGGTGTGTGAAATCCTCGTCTATATATCAGCTTCGATGAAACCCGTGCGTTATATCCTAATTTTCCCATGGACTATTTTCAACTATTTCGCCCCAATCTTGAGACATTGTTTCAAACTTTAAAGTTAACAGCCTTGATATTGTCCACTCCTATTTATTTTGACCCACCCCAGTTGTTGTCTTACTCATATAAGGGCTGGGTTTTGTATTGGCCCAATTAACCTCAAATCACTCTTGATGTCCAAATTACTTGACCCTGTCAGTATTCACCTGCACCTGAGCTACCAGCTAAATCCCTTAGAGTCATGGCAGAGTCAGCTGACAATAATATAGTATTGCAGGATATTATACATTTGTTTTGTTAATATGGGATGATGCTTTTCACTTCACCATTTCATACTTTAAATTCAACCCTTACTTTCTACTGTGAAATTAAGTCTTCCCCCTCCTAAAAATCATTGAAAGTGGTGGAAAAAAATAGTGTTTGCATGTGTTTTGATTTGTGTTGCAACTACCAAAAACACTGAAAAAGAAAAAAAAATATTGTGCCTTTTCACATTAAAAATAAAAAAGATCCCAGTATAAAAATATTTTCCACCTTCAGGAAAATTCTAAATAAACGGTATGAATATGTTTCATTGCAACTGTATGTAAATTAAAAATGAAAACAAATACACAATGCCTTTCCATTGGCTTAAGTAAAGGTTATGGTGTTCTATTCAAAACATTTACAAAGTATACTGTAATAACAAAAATACTGTCATACACATAATGTTTCTAGGATACCATTTCTAGCATAGCATATGTATGTGGAAAAAGTGAAAAATAACAGTCTTCACTCCTTAGCCGAGTCTTTTCTAATGGGTTGACTGTTAATTTACAAGTAGATGTCTCCTCAGTGTAAGCTATGAGGATCAGGGGAATACGTTTTCACTGAAACAACTGTCCCACTGGTGTCAAAACGAAAATGTTTCCTGCAGGGCTCATCCTATCGCATTTGTGCATAGTTTCGGATAATATGATAAAGGTCAGCCCTTTAAAATTAATTCACACCATACTCCGCCATGTTACTCTGAATAACTGTTTTCTTTTATTATTAAAGATTAATTCAAAATTTCAAGAAAGTACCAAAACAGCAAACATTTGTGAAATGTCATGTTTGCTTTAGGATTACTACTGTTTAAATATTTGAGCTTTTGAGGCATGGTTTCAATGCAGCATAAAGACAGTACTGTCTTTGCCACACTAAGAGTACAGCTTGCCACATGAATTGAAAAGGAAAATAAGGCAGCAAACAAAGTGACAAGAAAAATAGAAAGTGTCACTCATGGATGACAGTTCCTGTTCCTTATCAGAAATGTCCTATACCTTTCAATTACAGTGTCAATATATAAACAGTTTAGCAGCGTGTTTGCTGTTTTCTTCAATTGAGACCATGAATCATTCTGAAAAAGTCTATCTAGTATAAATACCTTTATACAACTTAATTTTCTTTTACAGTGCTGTTAAATCTATGGGAAGTCCAGGCTGTGACTGTGTGGGGAGCACAGTGGACCTTCCCCTGGTTACCTTCACTGAATTCCCCCACAGTGTGTCTGCCCTGAGGGCCTGGGAGGTGGACACCAAGCCCCCCCGTGGACTAATAAGCTTACCTAAACACACCGTTACTGAACGAAGCTTGCAAGGGGTCTTCCGGCCTTGTTTCGACATGTTGCTCACGGACGACAGATCATGCTTTTTGAAGAAGTCAGAGGCAGTGGCCCCTCTGACCCCCTTTAAGGCTCTTGAGCAGTGCCCTGCTATCATACCCCATAACCTGGGGTTTGGGGCACCTTCTGGGCTGGATGGACAGGTGGAGGAACGATGTCTGGAGCAAGTCCAGAGCATGGTGTTGGGAGAGGTACTGAAGGACATAGAAACTGCCTGCAAGCTGCTCAACATTACCCCAGGTAGAAAAATGAATTAAATATTGTATTTTTGTGTGCTTATAATATGTTACCATTCTACTGATATTTTATTAAAATACTACTGTAAACTCCAAATAGTATAGGCCTTCACTCTCTATCTATCCGTCATTATTATCTCTCTCAGGATTTGTCTGTAGATTAACTGAGAACAGCGAGTAAGTACCTTGTTATGGCCTTTCGAATATTGATTAGAACAAACAGTATAGGTCATCATCCAAGTTACCCTTTATTTAAGCAACACATCTGCTTCGCTGCTAATGCTGCCATTGCAAAGTTAAGCCCAGTGACACGTGTGGAGCCTTTCCGCCTTGTGCAAATGGTTTTGTTGACAGTTAATCATCTCACACTCACCAACTCACTACGTGCCATAGGAAATAGCTATGATGTTCTCATAAGATTCGTCAGTTTTCAATATGTCACCTATGCAGTTGCCGATGTATGTTACTGTATAAATGTACTTTAACTTGTAATCTATGTTACTGTATAAATGTACTGTAACTTATAATGCATGTTACTGTATAAATGTACTGTAACTTTCTTTGGGAAAATGTTGAACATATAAATACCCTATGTCGTCTGCAGATCCCATGGAGTGGAACTGTGGCAACGTCCAGAAGTGGCTGCTGTGGACGGAGCACCTGTACAAACTACCCCAAGTGGGCAAGATGTTCCAGGAGCTCAATGGAAAGGATCTGTGCTCCATGACAGAGGAGGACTTTAGGCAGCGTTCAGAGCAGTGTGGAGACCTGTTGTACGCTCACCTGGACATCTGGAGATCAGGTAAGACAACTTGTGACTTTATACAGGCTGAATACAAGGCATGAGTTTTATTTGATAAAGTTTTTGGGTCAATCGAATGATGTAGTTCATGCTATGTTTAGTTAAAATGCGTTTGTGTTTTTTGTCCCAGCTGCGTGTATGAAACAGCGCTGCACACTAGGAGATAACAGGATACATGGTACTGAGGAGCTTGGGCCAGAGGCTGACTCCTCCTGCTCCGGACAGCCCATTCATCTATGGCAGTTTCTCAGAGAGCTGCTTCTTAAACCACACAACTACGGACGCTGCATCCGCTGGCTAAACAAGGAGAAAGGTGAGTGGGCAGGGATGAGCCATGAAGGATGAGTTCAAGGGGGTTTGTAGTTACTGAAATAGGTGAAATCCATCCCGCTCATTGAATTTTCCTACAATCATCAGGAATCTTCAAAATCGAAGACTCTACTCATGTGGCCAGGTTATGGGGCATAAGGAAGAACCGCCCAGCTATGAACTATGACAAGCTGAGTCGCTCTATCAGGCAGTACTACAAGAAGGGCATCATCCGCAAGCCTGATGTGTCTCAGAGACTAGTCTACCAGTTTGTCCATCCTGTTTGAAACCCCACAGAGGGTGAAAAGGAGTGCGGACAATGACTGGAAACAACCAACTGGCCAAACCCGTTTTAGATGGGTGGATTCTATCCTTTCCAAAAGCCACATGGTCCTTAAGATCCAGTGCATGTTTAGGATGCTCTACTTCATGCACAGGCTTTGCATCACTCGTTCAGAGAACAGGAGTCAGTGGTGCTTGTTTGGTACATATATATATATATATCAATGCTGAATTTAAGCCTTGAAGGTCACCTCATTATATCTCAACAGTGTGTTCTGCCAGTTGTCAAATGTGTTTTGAAACAAAGTATACTCAAGTTTGTTCACTCCAATGGCTCTACAATTTGCTCACTGTGCACAATTCAAAAGAAAAGCTGTCGGCTGTTTGGAACCACACTGTACCATGATGATCAAGAAGATTTAAATGCTTACCTGTATGAAACAGATTTGGATCACATCTATGTAAGTTGAGGTGTAGATGCTTAATGGATATTTCAGTAGTAAGAATGACTAAATGAATAATTTCAAGTAGTACAATTGTTACTTTGACACATTTTGTGTACACCAGTTTTGGAAAACATTTACTGGACTTGACAAATACAGACAATACATGAACACGATTATGTATCTGAATATTATTCTGTAATACATCTTTGTTTTGGATACTTCTGTCATCAAACAACAAAAATATGCAAATATGAATCAATTGAACACTGGAAATAATATTTCATTCTCATTATTCAATATATCACTATTCAGCAAGACTATATTTCCTGTATCACTTGATTCAATGGTAAGTCATCCCTATTTAAAATGACACAGAAAATTAAAACTACTTCAAATGATTTGGCCAAAATGCACCCTTTCCTACTTGAGTGCTCGGAGAACGCCCCAGGGAGAACCACCAGGAACACGGCTACAAAATAGGGCCCTAGCATGCAGCTCAGTTACCATATTTGACAAGGCACACCTGCCCCCAGTCAACTCTTGTTGGGGAAGTTAACAGCCCCACCTTGCCTTCCAATTTCTGGTCAGTTTTTTTGTTATAAATACCATAGACTTTGTACATATTGAATTTGGGTCCTACTGACTTATCATCAACAAATGCTGTTCAAACCTAATAAGTACTTATTATTATTAGGTTAGTGAGTCATTCAGGATTTACAGGGCACACCCTGGTTTTGATGCTCTAAAACAGTTGACCTGTCAGGATTGACTGGGATGCTTAGGATAAGAGTGGTGGTAGTTCTATTGTTAGGATATTGATGGTTTGTTTATATTTCTACTCTTGTCTCTACATGAAGTAGGCCTACAGCTCCATTTAGTGGCTGAGTCAAAAACGGTTGTTTCCAACAGCTGAAAAGACTGAATCCTAGAGCCAAGATGGAAAATCTGTTGTTCTGTCCTTGAGCATGGCAGTTAACCATAACTGTTCCACATGTCATTGCTATAACTGAGAATGTTTAAACTTTCCTGGTAAAAGGGGTTAAAAGAAATAAGTGTGTGGTGCAGATAAAGTAGCTGGTTTATCGACACCACTCATGCATACATGCGTATTTACGCTGACATATGTAGTCATGTCAAAATAGAGGGAAGCTATGTAATCAAACAAAGCTCTGACCTATTGAGTATTTGACCACTAGGCCAACACAGTCATGGTTGGATCTGCCAGGTCCTAGATACGTCTCCTGGGGGCTGTCGCAAGGAGACAGACTGGAAGAGGACAGGGACAGACAGACAGACTGGAATAACTGAATGTGCTTTTACAATACAGTCAATCACATTTGTTTTATGAAGCCCTTTTTAGATCAGCAGTTGTCACAAAGTGCTTTTACACATTCCAAGCCTGAAACCCCAATGAACAGTATTACAATATCTGACCAGTTGGCTAGGCTATATATTACAAAGATTTATTTTGTGAAGAAGTGGTTTGTTACTAACCCAATAAAGACGATTTTGTTACTTTTGAAGAATTGTTTTCTTACCTAATCCACAGTTAGTTCCAATAATGACTTTTTGTTACTCTAATAAATCTTTTCATTTTGAGAATTTCCCTGGATACTTGTCTACATTTTTAAAGGACTGCACCAAAACAAACACACCCTTGTGATTGGTTACACCAAGCTAAAGCAATGTTAACAGTGTCTTTTGTCTTCATGCAAAGTGTTGGTCAGTCTTGTGATGCCTATGAGCTAAACAGCTGGTTAATATGGGGTTATAAACGGAGGAAAGAAACCGTACAGATGGCGGTTGATTGGTCTTAAGTGCCTTTAACTGTCTACCTGATATCAGTCTGAGGAAAGTAGATGGCTTGGGGGCAGGGTGCAAGGGGAGGTGAAATGGGAGTCGAGATCTAGGAGATTTAAGGTGTATTGTAGACCGTTGAGGTGCAGGATGGATGTGGGGAATTTTCCTGGTTGTCCTTCAGTTTCAAAATGACAGAACTGGTTCAGCTGGTTTGGCGTTACAGGGTCGTCTGGTGCCTGGGGAGGACTTTTCTTTGTAGTTTGTGATTAACTGGAGATTAGTGTACTCAGTGGTATAGAAAATTGGCTTTTGTGAACGTCTCTTTGTGTTATTGACACTAGATTGGCTGTTTTACCTCTACAACAACACTGACATCCTTTTGCATCAGCCCGATGATAGAGCACTGGATTCTGGCACAGACAGTGTTTTTGTCTGCCAGGAGACGCTCTCTCCTGTCCATAAAATGGCCATGGTCTTTTCCATAGCTGGAGTTGGCCTGGAAGGTGACAAGTGCTAAGTTTGACTAGCACTGACAGGCATAGGAAGGAGTATTAAAAAAATTACGTGGCCATTGTCCCTGTAATCAGGGTTCCAGCCAACACTGGGAAAGTTGGGTATGATTCACGTGGCGGGCCCCAGCGATCATAATATGATCAGTGTCATCTGTAAGTGAGGGGGCCCATGCATATCTCTTTTCAGGGGGGCCAGGATTCCTGACCATGGCCCTGCCTGCAATTAATAGGAATATATATTTAATTGTACTTTTAATTGTACTTTTTAAATCAACATTCGAAACAATGTATTTTAGACTCTGGGTTTTGGTCAAAAGTGGTGCCCATCATAGAGAATGTGTTGCCATTTACTCACTAACTAGGCCACAACCCTGGCTCTGGGAGGGACCCACTCCAGATTTTAGAGGTCTTCCAGTCATCTGAGTGATCACCCATGATCAGATCAACATCTCTAGGATCTGTCCAAAAACACAGTCCAGGTGAATTGGCACTGAGGGATAATCCATTATTCCTGAGGATGTTGTACAGTTAGTAAGTACATTGGGATTGCGCTATCGTTACACACTTACCAATGAATCACTCTGACACATGGACTGTTCTGTTGCACACCTGTCCATGCAGGAATGGTAGCCTACCTTGGTTTGTGTTAGAAGAAAGGGATACAACTCCCATTCCTCATGGTAGCTAGGAGTGCTTGCCAGAAGAAGAAAACGTTACTTAAAAGTTAGCTGATTGAACAATATTCTCCCCTAAAATATTGATATCAAAACAAAGTAATGCTTTTAACTAGAAATACCTGGCCAGAAAAGATATGGCTGCGAAAGGATGGATTTTTTTGTTTCTTGTGTCTGGGCCTTGCTCATCCCACCAAAGCAAAGGCTAGAGCTGCTATCAATGTTAGATAGTTAGCATTGGGGAAACAGGTTTAGTAGGCTAGCTAGTTTGTTATACTCTGTTATTTTAAAATACTTTGCTGTTAAGCTAATAAATTTGGTTCTGTATTATCAAGAAGTTGTTGTAGGATGAAGTGCGAGCCCATGTTGACTGCATCGTTCATGTTGCCCTCCACTGACACAAGCCAGCTAACAGGGATTGGCTTCTCTACTATTCTTCTCCTCTAAGGCAGAACTAACATAGCTTGCAAATACAATTTGAGTAAATAAATAGAGCTATGCTGTTCAAGCCCCCTCCTTGTCCTAGATTCAGTTTGAATCTGTCTAAAAGGAAATAGTACTACAATGTACTTTTCAGTTTTTTGTGTGCAGATGAATATATTTAAAAAACAACACATGACACAAAATGTTTTGTTTGTATTCTCAACAAGCTTGTTTTTCCCTTTCAAATCAATATTGCAATACTGACACCACCACAACAACTTTGATTCAGAATTTTCATTACTACATGATCATAATCATAATCATCTTTATGCATATTTAAATGAACGTTTTGTTACATTAAGATGAACAGGCACTACACCAGTTAGGAGATAAATGACATCACTAACTATAAACATACATACATCTTCTACAATGCTAATCAAAGGTTCTTGCGACATGAGCCGCTGCCCCCTTGTGTGCATAAGGAAGAGAATAATCAACATAAAAAAGCATTTACATACACCTTTTTTACTGCCTCAACGTAGTTAGGTTTCATTTCCAACTCAACACAGTTGTACAGTTACAATATAATATAATCTTTAAATTACATAATCATATACAAATCTGACAGCGTGGGGTAACTTCACGCTCTTATATGGTACATTGACAATTTCCTTGCAATAAAATTCATATGATATGGTACCTATCACTTAATGGTTTCCCATTGCTGTTATTTTGTTGTAACACATTTACATGTATGACACATGTATGACACTACATTTTGTCTTAGTATTCGATCACTTGTATTTTTTTATTTGTATTTTCTATTACACAACTCATACGCTGGATGATAAAAACGTTTGTCCCCACATTATCTACCCCGAGATTTTGTCTTAGTTTTTTAGTATGTGTGTATGGTTTTACTTGTTTTGGCTTAGTTGAACTGGTTACACTAAGAAATAATTTGCGATCGGGTGGTGTGTTCTTTCAACAGTGACACCAAGACCTGGTGGAATCTCAACTGAAGTCATAAATTAAACACATGTCGCCGCTATAAAATATTCTGACATAAAACTTGAGGAGACCAAACCTCATGTCCATGACACCTGTATTTGTGTTATTTGCTTAGTGGAATGGCAATAATATTTGCATCAGATAACATCTGATTAGCTAGGATTCTTATGAAGTACTGTAGTGTTTCCTGTGTTCATGTGTATTTACCCAGGGGCTGAGTTAGGTGTATGTATGTGAAATATACTACCGGGATTAGTCTAAGTCAATTACTGGTGACAAATGCATTACTTCAGATATACTGTGGTTTGCTCTTGTCTTCATCCCTGTGGATTGCCTATTAAATGAATAAAGAAAGACTGAGAGGATAGGAAACGTTTGCATCTTGACAAGAACATCCCAGACAGGGTTACGCCATATGAGTAATTGCATGGAGAGACTTTTATGCCTTTTGGATTTCGGTCATTCTTTGGCTCAGTAGGTGAATGGGTTTATAACAGCTTTTTTGCCTTGTATGGTTCTCTATGACAGCAGAATACAACACGCTGAGTTAAATACAGCATGTCTCCTTCCAGGGTCCAACAATGGTACATTCATATCCATGTTTGTATTTTAAGACAAGGATCTGCAGCATGGTACCATCAAAATTGATGTCCCTATCTTGGCATGAGACAAGTGTCTAAACTATTAACATACTTTAGTTCAAAATCCTGTTTCCCCTTACCAGTAGGAAAACGAAATCAACATTTAATAGGCCTGATTACATCACTTGAAAAGTCCAATCTTTCTTGTAAGCAACAACAGATTAGAAACAACAAGCTGGTGATAATACTTTGCCTACTGACCCTAAAAATGCAGAAGTTCCCTTACAGGTATTTCATTTAATACCCAGCGATGGATCAAAATGAACAGTTTTTCTAGATTCTGTTATTTTGTAAATAATGAAAATGAGAGGTGATTTTAGGGTGGTGATGGGAAGAAGGAGACAAGTGTTATCCACCAACTCCACCTCTGGCTGGGAAGACAGACACTTCACTACAGCTTGTGGTGGTGGAATTCCAATGCTGTGTCTGATGGTGAATTATGATCCTCTACATTGGTTTTTGTATGAGGGGATTTGTTGCATCTTGTAGCCTTAATATGGCTTGGAGGTTAGGGAATGCATGTCACATAGCACATGCTGCTATGACAAACCAACAGAGAAACAGAGATAAACACATACTGGAGCACTGCACACACTGGTAAAAAAGGATAAGACCAAATCACAAAAAGTAAAACAACCAAACCAAGGATACATTTTGTGGTACTTGTAACTACACAGCATTCCCAATGTAAAGATGAGGACTAAACACACACAGCATTGAAAAAGCTACACAAAATGACATCATACACACAATGCAGTCTGAGTAGCTTGTTCTGGTTAAATGGGTAGGTGGGTACACTTGGTTACATTATCGTCACACTGTTATAGGAGAATATACTGCTAAGACGTTGAATCACCTGCGTGATCTTTACAGCGAACACGGCTGAAAAGACAGGCAAAATGTGTCCCTGCATTGGCTCAATGTTACAGTATGTTTGAGTTTGTGTACACTGGAATAAATGCTGCTCCTGTTTTAGTGTATAAGTACTCCCCATCCCAAATACTGGATAAATATAATGTAGATATATTGTCTTCTCTTATGTCACTAAGATTTTATTCAGGCAAGCCTCTACTTGGCGCATCTGTTGGGCAAGGGGTGTGTTGCTCGTTAGTCTCTGGCTATGTGCGGTGCGATTGGTTGGGACAGTACGAGTTGCCTCCAGTGATATGTCCTCCACCTCTGGGGTCATTAGATCTCCTCAACATAATTGGCCGGGTACAGTCCCTCCCGGCCTGTATCCAGGCGACCTCTACACCAGCCCTGGTCATCTTCATCCTCAGTCTTGGTCAATTCGTCACCTGTGAAGGACATGTACATTCCCTCAATCAACATGCATTCTATGGTCTTTCTATGATTTAATGGTCCATAGTGCATGTGCTCTCTTTAGTAAGTCACCATTAGCACTGATCAGGCTAGATGATTGATGTTGTCATGAAGACTGTACTGACATCCTCTAAATGTCAAAGAACAATTGCTAATGACCAGCAGGTGTTTGTAATGGAAGTAGAATACAGCTATTATTGTCTAACCATTACTATCTTCTTCTGAGAAAAAGACAGGCTTTGGAATGGGAGGCAGAAATACTGGGTCATTTGCTGTGACTTCATTTCTAACCCCCCATCATGTCTGCTTTGTCAGAGATCTTGAAAAACAAAGCGAGTGTTTACTTGTCTGTTCTGGTAAGATACATTTTTCCTTTTGATACATTAGACTTATCGTCTCTGAAGTCATGTAATGCTTAGGCTGTTCTAAGTGTACTGACCTCTGCAAGTGACACTGTACTAGAGTTCTTAGTATTGACTTTTGCAGATGCAACACAACTTGAATAATCTAAGACATTCGAATATGATGCTGTACGCACTATTTAAAACAGGGGAATATACTGGAGCTGGACAGCCCATTGTTTGGCACTTTGGACCACAAACCACATGGTTAGCGTCAAGACAACCATCTTATATCCAATTTCACTAGCTTGGCCAAGTAGTGATACTGGATCCGTAATGTGATTCTGATAATGTTAGTTAGAGAGCTTTTCAAGTACATTTTACCTTTAGACTCAAATCTACAAGCATTAAATATTGTTCAGTTGGAAACACATCAACACATCATAGCCAAGAAGATGGTGAAGCGCTGTCATTTCTTACCAGCTTTGAAGGTGAGCTCGTCCTGTTCCTGTCCGTCGTAGTCATAAAGAGCCCGGACTCGTACTCCGGACGCCGTCCCGGTTCCAGCACCCCCTTTCCCAGCGCTGCCAGAGTCTTCCTCAAAGGAGTTCCCATTTCCACCGCCATTGGTCTCACCACCTGAGTACGCTGCAGGCGCCTCATCATCGGACCACTCAGTGTTGTAGGCCTGGTTCCTTTCATAGCTACTCACACTGGAGAAGAGGAATATTCAGGAGGACATTAGAATCTGTGGTGAATGAAGGGACTCTGGAAATGGTTATATGACACTGTAGGTGAACACTGACAATTTTGACTGGATTACGAAGGCTATCCAAATCCCAATGGTGGAGTAGCTACCTCTTCAATAAAAAAAATCAGCAGAATTACTATTAATCATATTATCAGAATATTTCATATGAATACACATTAATATTTTAATTGACCAAACATAACATGATGAACGTGAATGATATTTAAGCAGCCTAAGTATATTATTAAAGGATATGATGAAAAATATAAAATGCGTAACCACTCCCATTACAAGAAGGTCATGCTTTGAACCTTTCCTTCAGATTCTAACTCTCTGGCAGTTTCTAGAACCCCAGAAGATACTTTTGACTAAAAACTTTAACATTTATAAAATACCTCATTATTAAATCGAATAATTAAAATGAAAAACAAATGGTGTGAATTCATTAAAGACATTGTGTCACGGTCCCGGCCAGCTGGGGCCATTCCGGTCCGTGTTTTCTGTTTGTCTGTGATCTGTCTTGTCCTTGTTCCTGTATTTAGTTCACCTGTGTTTTGCCCCCACCTGTTTCTGTTCTGCTCGTTAGTCTATGTGTTTGTTGGATCACTGTCCTGTCCTGTCCTGTCCTGTCTTGTCCTGTCCATGTTAGATGTTTGCTCCTGCTCCTGTTTGCCTGGTTTAAGTTTGTTGTTTTTTTGTTGTAGTGCACGGCACTCGGTTTTGTTTTCCTTTTAGTTAGATTAAAGTTTTCCCTTTCACCCCTGCATCTGCCTCCATCTCCCTTTTTGGATTTTCTTTTGGATTCCCCCACACCCCATCGTGACCCAGTGTGACACATTGAGGAACTATATAGCAAGTCTGCCTTGCTGACGGGTCGTCTCACCTGCCACGGTCTCCGGGTGGTGCGACATGTTCAGTGCTGGGAGTTGGAGGGGCCCCATCTGGCTTCTTCACTTTCTCCCTCTTAACAACAGCAGCAGTAGCATCTGGGTTGTACTCCTGTTAAGCAGACACAAGTACAAATACTGAAGAGACACAGATCGGGCCAGTGGCTTTTTCCTTTTAAATCAGACAGCCCGCCAAACGCAAGCCAGTGTATTTAACAGTCTTGCAAAAATGTCCTAGTTTACAAGTCAACATGTTGTTGTACATAATCCTAGACAGACAGACAGGCTGAATAATGTACAGTACCTCAAAAGTGGGCCAGTTCATATGCATGCCAGGGCCATGGTGGTTGCTGAACCACTGCAGGTCCTCCTGAGTGTTGGCTGCCAGGATGGTGCGCTCCAGTTCTCTGTACACTGAGCCATAACTGTGAAGGACAGGGCAGGGACAACACAGTGATGCAAAGAGACTGGGTGGCCTGTTGTTTCTGGCACCACAGTAAAGCTGGCGGGTGACGCTCGGCCCAGGGTGTTTCCACTCGTTTTTTACTAACAATAGGAGGATTGGTTTACGCAGGGTCATTCGGTCAGCTAATAGCACTCAATGACGTTTTTACATTCAGATTGTTGTAGTACTGAGATGTTCTGTAGTCAAGATTGATGGGTGTAATTCCGCCAGAAGGTGGAGACAGAAAAACTGAATATGTGAAGGCCAACTCCTACAGATGACGGCATTTTGTGGTGATGTTGCCAAGAATTGAGGAGAACGATGCAATAATCAACAATCAAATGGATGACAAAAATCGTCCATAGCACATACACTTTTTCTGTATTCACTAATGTCTCTATATGCATGAGTATATAAGAGAGAACAGAGTCCTGAGCTTGTAGTTTTTAGATTACAATGACAAAGACTAAACGTTCAGGAAATTACTTGAAGGAACTCCTTATTCCAATCACCATGGAACCTGTCTTTGTATCACAAATACTTAACCAATAATATGACAACCGCTCTCTCTGATATGATGCAATTTGACTGAAACGCAATTAGCGTCATGACTGAAAGACTGAAATGGATTTAAATGAATCTTGTTGACATTAACCGTAATGGAAGCTGCATCATAAATCAGGCATCCCCTACAATGTGATAATTGTAATAATCCAGAGACTCAACTAATAACTAAAAAGAATGCAGATGAGCATTTCAAGAGATTAATCCGGTAATTAAGGTATTTTGACTGAATAACTGTAGATTCACTATTGTGGAAATACTGTTCAGGGCAGATTTGCTGTAGTGTAGACCTCAAAATAAAAAAAATTGTAACCATTGTTGAATATCCGCACCCAGCATATTGCTGGCCGTAACCATCTTGCAATCGTGGTTATTGCATTATTGTCATTTTCAAATGTAGCTACTTTCAATGCGTATATCAGGTCAGTACGCTGTGTACAAATACTATTCACTGACATAATATAATAAACATCACCCTGTGGCTCAATCTATTAGATACTGTATCAAATGAAATTGTATTTTTCCACTCAATACAACCCTTTCATTCAAAGGCCACAGTAGAGCTAAATGCAGTTGATGTAATATCGCAGGTTGTGTGTGTGGGACAAAAGCAGACCTTTGGTTCTCAGTAAGATTGAGATGGCGTTTGATGTCCAGCAGGATCTCTTTGAGGAAGGTGAGTCTCTTGACCTCGTGCTGCTGACACTGGTCAAACACCTGCTCCATGCTCTCCTGGTACGACGGTGTGACACTGCTCAGCTCCTGCAGAGACTTCTCATACTTCTCCTTAGCCTGGAAGACAGCACAGGAAATGGATGCAGTGGATTTTATCCACAAGAGGTCTAACACATAAATGCTATACACCTGCTGGTAAGTGAAGCACTTATATGCTCACTTATGAGTCTGTTTGGTAATTTTTGCATTCCCATTATGACAAAGGGAAATAAAGGTGTGTAGGACTCCCTAGCAGCCAAATTTGGCTGCAATGAGGTGATTTGTGACATCATTACAATCAGATATTTTGCATAAAGGGTTGAACACAAACCAACTTCCATCCATGCAATGTAAGCATCTTACTCTCCCATTCCCTGTGTAATCTGCTCTTTTCCTTACCAGAGCCTGGCCAATGGAGTGGGAGAGTCGTCCTGATGGATTATTTCCTGTGTGATCACCATGTTAATCTACCAGAGTGCCACACTGTGTCATCTTAAACAGTCCTGCACTGATTCATCTTGATCAGCCTTGTACAAGATTCGATATACACAGTCAACTGCAAAATGCACACACACTCACCACAGTAGTAACACACTTTTAGACATTGGAATTAAAATGGAATGGTCACCTGTTTGATATGAAGAGCGTCAAATGGCATGATGTAAATTCTGAGCCTGAGCCTCGTTGTCTCACCTTCTGCACGTCGTGTTTGCACTTGTCTGTTTTCTCGTGGAGTTTCTTTTGCTGGTCAGTCGTGACAGAAGCCTGTGTCTTCCCATCGGCCTCTCGGTTGGCAGCCAGTTTCTCCTCCTTACACGCCATGTGGTATGTTTTCTTAGCCGTCTCCATCTGTGCAAGCACATATAGAATCTTATTATACACATAGAAAGACTTCATTGTTGCTTCTGCATCGCCAATATTCATCTCAGATGCTCAGCCACTATAAGCGATACAGCAAGTCATTATGGTTACAAGACAGAATGTACACCTACATTTAGCTATTTGTCAGAATGTGTGGGCTGAAAAGATGCAACATCGATACATTATGGTATCCAAAGCTTCATGTGTTGTAGTAGTAAGACCTTTTGGTTTTACAGGGCCTGTCTGACTCTGAGCGGAGTACTGTTCTTGTAAAAATGGGGAAAGTTGTGAATTTACTTTCATTTCTTCCTTTTTTAACAGCTCAGAGTTTGTCTGAGCATTGTCTAACACTCTCTTAAAACCTACTCTGAGCTAGGAGTTTGTTTACTCTTAAATCAGATTTTCATGTTCATTGACTACACCAGTGGGAACAGTGTCTCCTTGTTAGCCAAAACCTTATGTTGCAATAACATGTATACAACACATGTATACGTCTACTCACCTCTTTCAGCTTCTTAGCCCATGGTTTCTGGGCTTTCTTGAAGCCCTCGTCAGCCTCTTTGGCCTCCTTGAAGCCTCCAATCATTTGCTTATGGTAGGCCTCCTTCTGCCAGTTCTTGACCTTCTCCAGGTCTTCATTTAGCAAGCCGTTCTTCACCTCCTGATGCAGCTCGCTCACCTTTTCAGCCTCAGTCATTACACCAAGCCACGCCCTCTCCACAGTGCCATACTGTGGTCCTAGGGTTGGATGTAGGTTGTGGTAAATATGTCTGAATGTCACTAATGACTGTTAATACATCTCTACACATCACAAAGAGGAAAAGCCCCTTTGCTAGCCCACAGTCGTTTCTAAAATACATACAAATAGATGTTTTTCAGTATTATAATAGTTAAGTAAGATGGAAATGGTACTATTTGTCAACATTCTGTCGGTACAAACTGTTTGTCATTGTGCCACTGCCATTCAGAAATGACCCAGGAGCTCCTATTAGCTGTTACAGCTAATATAATTGGTGTCATGTTAATGAAAAATCTAAAATTTTATTTTGGACATAGTTGAGAATTTAAAATAATTTAAAATGGAATGACAAAAAAACTCAAAACAGACCAAAAGCCACAAAACGGTTTGGATCTTTGACGTAACCTCTTCAATTCCAGTACTAACCTTTCTCAATAAGCTGTCTCCATCTCTTTGACCAGGCAGTCAGCTGGTCACCATAGGCCTTCTCAATCTTGGCACGTTCCTGAAGGCAGCCCATGAGGTCATTGCAGAGCCGGTGGCCATCATCAATCCGCTTGACCGCACGCTTGTAGTTCCCCACCTGAGAGATCAGAGGAGGATTAGGCTGAAGTCTAGTCTCATAAAAGTGGGAAACAAAATGCTTTGCTAAAAATGTGGATGCAATTAAAACATGCAACATTTAAAACATATTTAGGTTTGCTGCCAAATAGTTACTACAAGAAGTTAGCTGTAATTTATCACTCCACCTATACACTTGGCATCTCTGCCCTCTTCTACCCTCATCACTGTGATATGTACACCATGGTTAATCATTCCTGTTTTTACACTTGTCGCCAATCTCACTGGTACCAACATATTTATAAATCAGTTTTAGGTTAATTCCTTCTCTCCCTTAGCTCACGACTTAACATCTGCTACTCTTAACAGTAACCTGTGCATTAGAAGATATTTCACTCTGGTTGCTTTAAAAGCCTGTTCTTCCTCTGGTCGATACTCATTTCAGTTTGCTGCTGCCAATGGCTGGAATGAGTTATAAAAGAGCCTTAAGTTTGACACGCTCGTCTCTGAATTTATACATTGTTTTCATCTTACCTTATTTGTGGATGGTCCTGTCTTGCATTCAAATGCTTTTGGCTATGTCATAGTCAAAAATTAGAATTGGTTCTCAAGTGACTTGGTTAAATAGAGTAAAAATAAATGGCTTGGGACACACGCTCCACAAAGCATTTTTTTCTCACCGCTTGGGAAGAAAATGCTCCTTTACCTAAAGATCTTAGTTTATCATGAAGACACCCAATCTGGGAATTGTTAAATTGTGATAAGCCAAGGAATGATTTGCCAGTCCTTCCTTTTTCGCCAGGTGCAGTGAGGCCAATAAAGCCACCTGCTCATGACTGTCTGCGGCACACCTTGGAACTGAACCCCAACGCGACAATGCAATGCCTTGGATCGCTTCGCCACTCCTTTACCAAATCTAAGTCGTCACGTTCATCAATTGCAAGAGTCAAATTAGAAATGCTGTATAATGGATCCTATAATTCTATAATTATTCCTATAACTCTGGCTTACTGTTGAAAATGATGTATTATGTACTAATACCATGACAATAAAAGACCCTCTGTACCCTCATCATTCCCGTACCACCTTAAAAGAGCTACCTTAAAATACAGTACTGTGTTCTGATGCCCCTCCGCCTCAGTGCCTGCAGGGGGCGTGAGCTCATGGTGAAAGAAGGGGGGAGGGGCGGAGGCTCGTGCCTGTGCATGTGTAGTTATGCAATGGCTGCGGCTTTGTGCACGTCTGTGTGTGTGCCAGTGCACGGCGTCTGCTATAATCCTGCACTCGGCTCTAATGCAAGCAGACAGAATCTGAGAGATAGGACAGTCACAGGAATGCAGCCCACAGATCAGTCAGTCAAGTCAGAACGGATGGGCCCCTAGCTGGCCTGGACACGGGCAGGTCACTGCATCGGCAGTGATAGCAGCAGTCGCTTGGATGTCCGTAGCACATACAGTACATTTTCCTTTATTTTTAATAAAAAAAATCCCTTTGAACAGATTTTAACACTTTTCAGTCAGATACGTGCTTTTTCATATTATGACATTATTTTATGTTATTCGGTATGCGGTGCTCAGAGCTTTCTTGGCCAAATAAAGATCTTAGGGCAGGTGCATCTGGGCTGAATGGCTCCCTCAGTTCTGCTTCTAACTGAGAGGCTCTGTCTGTTTCTCTGTAGTCTCCCTCCTGTGACGACACAAAGGGGACTCTGTGCTATAAATTCATTACCACTAATATGGTATTAGCTTTGCAACAACAACAACATCGATATCCAACAATATTCATGTGGGCATGAATATTCAAATGAAATGGCTGTCCAACCCTTTTCCGGGAGAGTTACCATCCAGTATGTTTTTTCTCTGTTCCCAGTTGTGACTAACCCGATTTAGCTTTTCATCCAGCTAATTATAAGAATCAGGTGTGCTACATTAGTGCTGGAGAGAAAACCAAACGTATGGCCATTGCCCATGAACAGGATTGGGTAGCTGGACCAGAGCACCGGGCTTGTTTTCTGCCAACAACAGTTTCCTCCAGAGAGGATGCTGGTGGCCAGTGGCGTGTTTGTCTCACAGAGAGTGATTGTTGTCCAGGAGACCAGTATGCACATTGTTTCAGACATACCTCCCAAAAGCTGTCCATGGCGTCGTCAGAAGCAGCAGCAGCAGCAGATTCATCGTAGGACCCTGACATTTTTCTGGTTGTGGCAAAGCAGACTAAACTCTAAACGTGTCTGCAGCAGAGCTGGGTTCCTCATGCACTGCAGGAGAAAGAAAAGGGAAAAAATTAGATTAAACTACATACTGTAGATAAAAATACATATTAAACGACATACTGTCGATAAAAATACATATTAAACTACATACTGTAGATACAAATACATATTAAACTACATACTGTAGATAAAAATACATATTAATCTACATACTGTACATAAAAATACATATTAAACTACGTACTGTAGATACAAATACAAAGAGCAACATTCGTCACTTAGGACATCATTTGATATGATGAACAATGTTCTATGGTGTTTAGAAAGCATGTTCTCGAAAGCCACTTGGGAAAAAGCAATAAAGTATCCCCTTCAAAATCCTAATAAGGTTCTCAGACCCAATAATGAGGTAAAAATAGTCTTCTGTCCCCACACATCTCGTTGGGGAACAGAACGACTATACTCCAGATGAATGTCCCAGAAACCAGAGGGAAGACACCACAGGGAGTAGATCATCGCTGTCATCATGGAGTTGTCTGGCTGAGACCCCACACATCTCGTTGGGGAACAGAACGACTATACTCCAGATGAATGTCCCAGAAACCAGAGGGAAGACACCACAGGGAGTAGATCATCGCTGTCATCATGGAGTTGTCTGGCTGAGACCATCACCTAACTTGCTGTGTAGCCAGATGAGTCGCATCAGCCAGGCTAACAGTTACTGAGTATAACCTGTCGGACTCATTTCTTCTATATGTGCTAAACGCATTCATACAAAGTAACACGTGTGAAGATGCACGCACAAAGCGAGAGCACATGGACAGAGGTATGCACAAAAGTCAAGATCCAGAATATAGAAAAGAGACCAAAAGAAACTTGACCATGCAGTCCTGGTTGAAGTTATTACACATTAACATCTAATGGTATAAAACTATAGTTGCGTCCTTATGATGTAATTCAACTGCCAATTACTTAGTAAACCCTCCTATGACTAAGAAAGTGTGCCCCTTGGCTCTTCACCAAGATTTAAGATGATTTATGTCTATTGCTTTGACAGCTTATGGATTTTATATTACGAGGAATGAAACAGCACAGATTGATTGGTGCAATTCTTGTACTGAGCTCCATTTGAAACCTAATCCTTTTGATTCACCTTTCCTGTCTCAATAAACGGGTAATCGTGGGCTCCTCCTCCAGGCCTTGGAAGTCTCCAAAACAACTACTAAGTACATTATAGCAAGAATGAGTTAGGAAACACTACATACAACAACATTAAATGGTCCCTTAACCACATTAGAAATCCATTTTCAATGCGACAAACCCAATCTATCGCTGGAATATTGAGTCACTTATTTTGTTCAAGTCAGAACCGATCGAAGTAGATTACTAGCACCAGGAGAAATGCAGCTTAGTGAGAACATTGGTAATCACGCTCTATAGCGTCTCCCTCAGGCAGCTTGTGTGCCTGTACGGCTAATTAAGGTTTTCAAGTGAGTGAGCTACTGACCCAACTACGGGGATTGAGTCTCTGCTTCCTCGTGTTCCCCTGTGCTTGTCCCTAAGAAGGTATGCTTTTTGCCATACTTGAGGTTAGTGGGAAGGGTCATTGATGCGATATTTCTTGTGAGTTGGGAGAGAACTCTCTGGTTTCTACCAGGCCTTCTCTCATGTTATTTTGTGGACTGTATAGTTCCCTGGTGATCTATGTTTGGTAAAATGTGTGGAGCTGTTTCCTCTCTGCTTGGCCTTGTCTAGGTGTATCTTTGGATTGGATCAGTGTTCCCTAGTACCCCAGGCTCAGTTCCCAGTATCTACATATATTTCACTTGTTTTAAAAATTTCATGACATTTATTGTAGATATCTCACAGAATATGCATTTCCTTTAGGTCTACACAATAAATTGTTAGTTCTGATTACATCTTATATTATCATGACTAATAGAGGCGGTGAAAGACACTTAAAATGCTTGTTTACGAAAACATTTAGAATTTGGGTTTTGGTCGATTAATACGAGGAACACATCCTCCTATACATGAATAACTTGCCTATTTCTTTAAAATAGTTTAATGTGTAGTAAAAATACAATATATGCCATTGGTAAAAGTATACAACATTTCTACAGTTCATGATCTCGATGTATCTTTTAAGGCATCTACTGAACCTAGACCCTGTTGTTCCCGGTGTGTGGCACTGTGACCAGCAGGAGTACAGGATGGGGGGTAGCCATCCAGTGCCACAGCAGGAACACTGTGCAGTTTGTCAAACATGACAGTTAACATTACCATTCATCACAGTGTCTTGTGTAATACTGTATGTCACGCGCACAGACTCACACAAACATCTATTCTCTGTGAATTAAGAATCAGGGGCAGGAGACAGAGTAAGAGTCTGTCGGTATCAACATCAAAGTACTACGAAAGAGACCTTTGAAAATTGTTGTTCAAAGATGATGTAACTGTCATTTGTTTTCTTCTCTGTCAAAAGAAAACACCTCACGTGGGGAGGAGGACGCTTGGTTCACTCTCTGCCTTCAGGACTTTACCATTCTGCAAGAACACTTATCATTTAGTTTCCAGAGCGATGGTTGGGGCTGAAGATCAGGGGTATATATCTGCCAATATATATGGTGACTGAGCCAAAGCTCTGTGGTTTCTCAACAAGGCTGATATGCTGCAGACATTATGTTTCAGCCAGGGCACCCAAGACAAAATGAGACTGAGAACCTGCTTTTCACCTAGCTTTATAGATGATCAAATAAAAAAATCTAACAAAACTGTATTTGTCACATTCTAAACAATGTGTGTAGACTAACAGTGAAATGCTTACTTACAGGCTCTTTTCCAGAAATGCATTCAGGTTTATGTACTGTATCTACGGGTATTAGCCAATAGGAAATTCACAGTTGCAGATGATCTGGAAGTTTCTGTCAGGCTATGTGGAGTGTTAGGTGTTGGTATGTTTGAGTGTGTGTTTGGGTAGTGGCTAGCGTGTCTGCACAATACATAAGAGTCAATTTTAAAGAGTTAGTGCAAGAAGGGAAAGCAAAATCCCTTTTTAACGATACTGCCCTATTACGATGTCAGTAGCCTGATGAGTAAGAAATGAAATATCACACATCTACCCACTTGTCTAGTTCCCTAAATAACCTCAACCACTTACTATGACCCGCCCATTAATGTTGGTGCACTTCTCATTACAGGGAGATCATAGGTGCGTTTCTCTGTCTGTCAGTCTGGTCCTCCAATTAGCCTCTGAATCTCTGACTAAGAGGCCTACTGTCCTCCAGAGCCAACTAAGCCCCTGCAATAATTTATAAGCTGAGCTCATGAGGAAAGTCCTGTACTACACACTAGGTCTGGGATTTCCAAGGAACCTCAGTACAATATTATTGCAATACTCAGGTGCAGATACTACTGTACAGGTATTGTGAAAATGTTGTGAATATTATACTGAAAAAATAAAACTGCTATATTGTCCTAACAATACAATACATTGTCATAGACAATATCATTATATGTAACTATAAAGACATTTCCTGACATTACAAATCTACAAATCTACAAAATTATGACTATACAATATAAAGTGAATCACTTTGAATAAACCAAGATTACATTTTAACAGTTATGTGAAATATGTGAATATAACATGTAATTGTCCAACAGGTTTAGCATTTGCAAACATTCAGTTCCATTGCATAAGCCTCAAATCACAATTAAACGTTTCAGTATGCGCTTTCGATAAACTGTTTAAAACTTTTGCTTGAGTATTTTTTTTTTATCTTTATAAAAACTATAATATTTTCACGTGCACACGCTGGTGACATTGAATAACTAATTAAATTCCATCTTATCTTCTGCAGCTTTCCCATTATTTTGGAATAACAAGGGAAAAACAGAATTTGCATACCATTTCAAAATCCTCTTAGAGCTACACGGAAGTTCATAGTTATTAAATGCACTGAACCTCTCATGCTATTCAAATTGTCAAAAGTGTATTGCTAGTTTCGTTACTGGCACAGTGCTTGTTGATACTGAACGACTTAAAGGACTCAAAACGTACAAAGGACTCAGTGGTCAGTAGTCCACACTACAGAATGAATATACATAATGCTCAAAAGGAATGAAGTGAGCATCACTTGAGAGAAAGTTTGCATGCAGTAGGAACACATGCTGCTTAGTTACAGTAAGTGGGTCTTTCCGCAGCAAATACGGGATGGGAAAGAGACGATAATAAATATATTGATTGTTGTTGACCATGAAAGGTGTCACTACGACAGGTGTCAAATCTAAACATCTATTCTCCTTTTTTAGAGTTGAAAGTTTATTTTTAACTTACAGAACTTTACCTACAACTGATACTATAAGCTGATCTTAGTAAAACACTGTAAAAAGACACTTATTTTGTAACATTGCACATTTTGGACATGTTTAAAAAATCTTTCAAACAGTTAATATACTAACATTACTTTTCAAATGAACAATCAAATCTACTAGAAACCTGGTGCACAACGACTGCTTGCTTCCAAAAATATGGACTGCACAAATCCACATACTGTCACCGAACAGTACAGCAACAAGGAAATAAATTAATACAAAGCCATTAAGGCTCACAAAAAAGTTACAATATTCATAATTTTTGCTTACCCTATTTGCCCCCATGAGAACAGATTAAAGGACACAATCAAAGAGAAAATTATATCCACCAGTTCTTGTGGGAACCCGGCAGGGCTACTCCCTCTTCAAATGTTATTTTGTAGTCCAGATAGGGCTTCTGTTTGAATACATCAGCGGGGAATACAATGGGACTCTTGAACTTTTGAATTTCTGTGTTTTTGGCCGTCTTGGCCAGATCCAGCCTGAACAAGCCAGTGTTTCTCAATGATGGAAAGATAATCCTGCAATGTTCCAGTTGAATGGCTTAGAAGGGGGAGGGAGGGCATCGAAGGGAATGGTAAAAGATAGGAAGAGCAGTAGAATATAAATGCACTGCAGAGCGAGAGGGATGCTATGAAGGAGTCTGAGATGACATTGACTAGCCTAGTGTGATTCTGTATTGATAGGCTAGCTAGCGAAACGTGTGTGCCATCACAAATCAGGTGTGTGTGTATGTGTGTAAGTGAGTTAGAGAACAGGGGAGATATATCTCTAAAAAGCTATTCACAAGCCTATTAACTATTTAACGTGTATAATTATTAAATAAGGGGCTGTAAGGATGAACTTATGTATGAATGTCTGTTTTTGTACACTGTGTGATATAGAAGACCATGAGAGACTAAGACTATGCTCTTCTAAAACCTTTACAGAAGATGTAAACCTATTACAGTAATCAGATTTCAGAGTCCCCTCCTAACTGTATTCTCTCACACCCTACCATCCCCCTTCATGACATTGACAAGAAAAGTGGTGGGTTATCAAACCAGGTGGCCAGAAATATGCCAGAGCTTAGTAAGAACTGTAAATATTGTATTACATTTGAGTAATTTAGCAGACGTGCTTATACAGCGCGAAGTAGTTAGAAACACTGTTACAGGACAGCGCAATCTATGAAGCACTGGGACCTGGAGGAAGCGATGCTAGCGTGGACCCAGAGGAAGCGCTCCTAGCCCGGACCCGTAGGAAGCGCTTCTAGCGTGGACCCGGAGGAAGCGCTTCTAGCGTGGCTCCTAGCGTGGACCCGGAGGAAGCGCTTCTAGCGTGGACCCGGAGGAAGCGCTCCTAGCGTGGACCCGGAGGAAGCGCTCCTAGCGTGGACCCGGAGGAAGCGCTCCTAGCGTGGACCCGGAGGAAGCGCTCCTAGCGTGGACCCGGAGGAAGCGCTCCTAGCGTGGACCCGGAGGAAGCGCTGCTACCGTGGACCCGGAGGAAGCGCTCCTAGCGTGGCCCCGGAGGAAGGGCTCCTAGCGTGGCTCCTAGCGTGGACCCGGAGGAAGTGCTCCTAGCGTGGACCCGGAGAAAGCGCTCCTAGCGTGGACCCGGAGGAAGCGCTCCTAGCGTGGCTCCTAGCGTGGACCCGGAGGAAGCGCTCCTAGCGTGGCTCCTAGCGTGGCTCCTAGCGTGGCTCCTAGCGTGGACCCGGAGGAAGCACTGCTACCGTGGACCCGGA
>JACXGJ010006921.1:0-32453 GCA_016801105.1 Esox niger
AAGCACGGTGGTGGGAGGATCATCCTAAGTTGAAGCACGGTGGTGGGAGGATCATCCTATGTTGAAGCACGGTGGTGGGAGGATCATCCTATGTTGAAGCACGGTGGTGGGAGGATCATCCTAAGATGAAGCACGGTGGTGGGAGGATCATCCTAAGATGAAGCACGGTGGTGGGAGGATCATCCTAAGATGAAGCACGGTGGTGGGAGGTTCATCCTATGTTGATGCCCGGTGGTGGGAGGATCATCGTATGTTGAAGCACAGTGGTGGGAGGATCATCCTATGTTGAAGCACAGTGGTGGGAGGATCATCCTATGTTCAAGGACGCTGGTGGGAGGATCATCCTATGTTCAAGGACGCTGGTGGGAGGATCATCCTATGTTCAAGGACGGTGGTGGGAGGATCAGCCTATGTTAAATATTCTCAGTGGCAGGGACTCGGAGACTAGTCAGGATACAGATATACATGAGATTTTAGTATTTTTTTCAATAATTTGGCACACATTTCTTAAAAGGTGTTTTCACTTGGTCATTGTGGGATATTGTGTGTAATCTGATGGCAAAAATAATAATACATTTTAAATGTAAGAAACTGAAGGGGTCTGAATACTTTCTAATTCCACTTTATATTCAGCATGTCACTTAATTGCTCTGCATGTTGGTTAAAATAACAGTCGCAACAAGAAGCAAAGTGTTCAATGGGATGTGAATTGTGCTGATGCTTGTGTATTTTCACTCGTTTTATTTTCACTCGTACCCAGGCCTGGGTACAGTTTTATAACTTTGATTTAGATTTGGTATTGTATGCCACTCAAACACAATGTGCTGGTCTGCATTCTCATGCAGAGGGAGAAAACAAGATGGAGTCATATCGCCTAAGGTTCCTCTGTCTCATCCAGCATTACTCAGATGAGTCCTATGAGCTTTATGTTTGTGAGTGAAGCCGGGAGCTTAAACAGTATTATGTGTTTGTCTTTTTATGTGTTTGTTTCTATGTGTGTGGAAGCAACTAGAGTCAATATGACTCCTGAAACTTACCAAACGTTAGTGTCAATTTTTGTGCCATAGAGGTTAAGAAATGTTGTGGATGCAAGGAGTAAGTGGGCTTCAAGTCCATATACCTGTGACCTTAATAAAACTTGTGTATTTTTGATGTATGATTTGTTTTTCCTCTCAGGCTTGGGTTCAATTAAAATTCCATATCAGTCAATGCACCAGAATCCAAAGGTCTACAATGTTTTTTTAAATAAATTTAAATCGAATTGCCACCAGCTCAGGTATACCTCACTGTTTGACGGTGAAAAGTTTCAGTCACATCTGTGTGATCTATCATTAAAGCATTGTCTAACTACACATTTCAAAACTATAATTTAAAGGAGAAAAGCAGCGCTTCAATTGTGCTCCAAATGTTTTTTGTTGAGTTGGTGAGAACCCCTTTGTATCTCCCTTTGTATCTAAGGGAACTGGCAGTTTTTTGACAGTGAGTGCTCTGTTGCCTGACACCTTGGCTCCAAGCAGTACGAATACTGAGCATATCTTTGGATCTGCCTGCAGATCTTTTACATGCAACAGCATTGAAGTACACAGTAAAGTCTGGGAAAGTTGAAATAATTGCAAAAAGTTTTAGAAGAGTGGTATGAAGAAAGAAACAGTTTATTTTGAAGTAGAACGTCATGGTATTTGTCTATAAAACTAAGATTCAAGGTCTGTATATAGGTATCAAAGAGCTCCCATTTAAGAAGCCATGTCCAATGACACTTTTAAATATATTGCAAGATCATTTCAAATTCAGTTCACAGATTTACCAGCCCAGTCCAGGTTTGGTTAGGTTTAGTATAATATGGTTGCTTGTTGCGCTTTAGCAGCTCTTTTGGTGTGCGTTCCATCCAGCTCATGGAAATTCCAATATAGACTTCCTGGTGGAGAAAGCAGTAACCTTAGATTAGCAGTCGAAATTGAAAACGTATTTTTAATGGAGACACACCTTGTTTAGTCATTCGATTTAAGATACAGCTTAAATAATTAACCAAACCAATCAAAACATGAGCGGTAATCAACCAGAAATAAAAAATCCAAACCAATCAAAACATGAGCGGTAATCAACCAGAAATAAAAAATCCAACCTGATTTCCGACCTGACTCACAGCTCGTGGCATTCCAGGGTTTAGCCGGGATTACATAAATGTTGTAGTGTTTGTCATGATGTTGACAAATGCCGATAGACAACAAAAAGTGCCCTGTTATAAACTATATGAGAATTATTACCAAATTCAGCATTTGAATAACGCGCGCGTATCACACCTGTCAGACAAGTGGGGTCATGTAAGCAGATGATGATCAAAATGTTTGCGATCGATTTTTTTTAATGAATTCACAACCAAAGACATGGTAATACAAAGTTTTTTTCAAGTGACCATCTTTAAAATGACAAGTTAGAAATGGTGACTCAAAATAAACAATATATCTTGGAGATGTGTGGTTTCATTTTATTAGTAGTAAGTAACCATAGATACTATTAACAGAAAAAGACAGGTCTTAATATGTATTATTATTATAAGTAATAAACAGAACACATTTGTTTTCTCAGTGTATGCCTATTTAGCGTTGACTTATTTTTCCCAGTCAAGTCTGCAGGATGAGCGACCAACGCGCATATCAATTGTAGAGTTCAGTGTATTTCTGTACTTGATCTTTATCATTGTTAAACTGGAATCCTACATTTTAAAGACCGCTCAAACCTGGGTGTAGTAGCTCTCTATTAATAGCGCTGCATGGTCCTTTAAGGTCCACGGTGGGAGCCCGGTTATAGCCGAATGCGCTCTGAGTTATATCATCGAGCTACCTACCTGCATTGAATGAATAGACTCAGATACGAGGCCCATTTCAGCCAATTCGTGTGTTGATTTCCGTTCATGTCGGCATTTTATAACGCAATATGTTGTATAAAGTGTCTTTAAATGTTATCTGTTCTGTAAAGCAATCTGTTGATGAATTTTTTAAACAAAGTTCCCTTTCATGCTTTATCTTTATTCCTTTGTGTTAATGGCTTTTTCCTTGACTTTTTGGTTTGACAATTCGTGGTTTAATTAGTAGGCCTATTTAGTTTGAACCTTTGTCAATAAATACTGAATAAGCAGTTTTAGTTATTGTTTTTTTTTATCGGCTTATTATTTCGACATGGCTATTCCAAATTGTTCGCATGTTCTCTTGAACATATATTTGGGTATGGCTCTTCAAGCCTTTTTGGTAGGATACTTAATTTTCTATATTAGCTACTATCAAATAATTATTTAAGGAGACCTAAGCATTAGGTAAAAGCGTAGCCTTAGGCCTACTATCTTGTCTGCCAATCCAGTCAAAACGCCATCAGAAAGATGAAGCATACCCCACCCATACAGTGCACTAGACGACTGCAGGTGGTAAACCCAAAATTGAATGTGCTTTGGAAGACAAGTCTCTACATTGACAGTTACAATTAACTTGGAGTTGATGCAATGAAGGAGGCCTTTAATCATGCTTTGGATATAACAGAAGACCACTCCTAAATCCTTAAATCAGCATCTCTACATGTATGTCAGCCATTCCAGCGTCTGTTAAATTCCAACACAAGCACACTTCATTTTACTTAATGAGGTACTGATTAGGTAATTACCTGAACCAAATCTAATTTAAAGAGCAATAGTATAAAAACCACTGCTCTGGTCATCACTATACTCTTGCAATTGGACCAGCTGGATGGCAAAAACAGTGGAAATAGTACCTCAAAAGTAATTTGAATAAAAATATATACTATTCAGCATGACAAAAGAGCTGAAAAGAAAAGCTTTGAGTGAGTAAAAGAAGGGTTCAAAGACAGCAGTTCGTAAGAATAAGGTCAAGCAACAGACATTGGGGACAACAAAGCTACAGACTGGCAGAGGGTGAAAACGACTGTCCGCTGACCGAGATGACCGTCAACTCATTTGAATATCACTCAACAACTGTAGGATGACAGCAAGCAACTTACAAAAAAATGGCAAACAGCAGTTGGGGTGAAGTGCACAGCAAGGACGATTCAAAACAGGCTCCTGCTGAGAGAGTGTCCAACTAATGTAACATTATCACTCACAACACACACTCTACAAGTGACTGAGTAGTTAAGAGTTACTTAAAAGAGAAGACAAGGTAACAACCTACATCAACTAAAACAAGTATTTCTGTAATGGGTGCAATTAATCCAACTGCTTTAAGGTTGGATTAAGTTCGGAAAATAAAGTTTATTAATTACTTTTTATAATAAAACAAAGTAATCAATGTGTCCTTGGAGAAAATCATCTTCAGCCGCTTATCCGTTGTCGGGTCGCGGGGCCTCCAAACTTCCCTTTCCCGAGCTACATTTGCCAGCTCTGACCGGGGGATCCCAAGGCGTTCCCAGGCCAGTGTCGAAATATTATCTCTCCACCTACCCCTGGGCCTACCCCAAGGTCTCCTCCCAGCTGGACCTGCCTGGAACACCTCCCTCCACCTACCCCTGGGCCTACCCCAAGGTCTCCTCCCAGCTGGACCTGCCTGGAACACCTCCCTCCACCTACCCCTGGGCCTACCCCGAGGTCTCCTCCCAGCTGGACCTGCCTGGAACACCTCCCTCCACCTACCCCTGGGCCTACCCCGAGGTCTCCTCCCAGCTGGACCTGCCTGGAACACCTCCCTCCACCTACCCCTGGGCCTACCCCGAGGTCTCCTCCCAGCTGGACGTGCCTGGAACACCTCCCTAGGGAGACGTCCTGGGGGCATCCATACCAGATGCCCGAAACACCTCAACTGGCTCCTTTCAATGTTCCTTGGAGAACAGGAACAATTAAGTGAAACCTCTTACTGCAAAGCTTTCTGGGATATGTTGCTGGTGTTCTCTTTTGTGTCAACCTAAAAAACATACATTTATAAAAGAAACTGAAATTTTTAAGCTTTACAAGCAACTTGACTTGATCCAAATAAAAATATACAACAAAACTAATAATTTTAAACTAAATGGATAAAAGTAAAATAAATTGGATGAACAACAGCTGCTGATAATTTGTCAGTACACAAAATGGTTCAATGACCATAGAATCAACAATTTGCGGTGGTTAATCTAGTACCCCAACCAACATTTTGAAGGTGAAATGAATCTGATAAATGACAATAAATGTTTTTCAGTACCTGTGCTGATTTTTACCAAGGTGGCAAATAATTCTGGAGGGCACTGTATATAAATCTTTGACATGTACATGTCAAAGAGGAAGACAGTAGGATGATAGAGTAGAACATGCTGTAGTGCTGTATGCGTACGGGAGTGTTAGGTTTAGACTGCAGCACCCACCCTATGGACGAAGAGCCTCATACGCTCTTTAGAAGTCTTAATAACAGACATAATGCTACATAGCACTAAAGCATAATCTAATACTTTCTCCCCTCAGGTCTTATCCCATTAGTGGCATCCCAGGAGGCAGGAGCCATGAGTGAGGGGGAGGGTCTCTTCCACAGCGTGCAGGTGGGTGACTCCACCTTCACTGTACTGACCCGCTACCAGCAGCTCCGCGCCATTGGGTCTGGTGCCCAGGGCATCGTCTGGTGAGTGATCACCCCTGCCACACCGTTATTTAAAATCCGTGGAAATATTCTTGCTTTTGGACTGACAATGTGGAATTCCTTCAGTGTGCTCTGCATTGGATATCAAACATGTACACATAGACAGGATATTTGGAGCTGTTTATTGTCCCCTTCCGCCATTCTGCTTGACAGTAGATACTGTGTACTTTCGGTGATGTGCCATGTTGGCTTTGTGCCAAACATCATTTGGAATTCAGGCCATTAAGGTCAGTTTTGGCTTCATCAGCCCCTGACATATTTTCCCACATGGTTTTGGGAGATTTAATATAAAATGTGTTTTGGCCAAATGTATACAGGCTTGAATGTTCTTTATAGTTAAAAATTGCTTCGGTCTCGTCATCCTAACCCACAGCTCAGACTTGTGGAAAAGATGCACAGTGGTTGTACTATATGAAAATTGGTAAAAAAAGAGGTAGGTAAACTACAAACTCATCCAGGCGATCATTTTAAGATAAACAAACATTGATATAAATCTAAATATATGACATATAGAAACTGTATCATTTGATTGCAGATATTCCTGCAACTCTTTTAATGTTACCGTTATCCTCTTGGTGACCTCCGTGTTGATCTCCTTGCCCTATCATCAATTCTGGACCTGGTGGTGCCATTTCACCACCACATAATGATGGTCTTCATGATACACTGTTTCATGATACAATGTGATGCCTTTGAAATGAATTTATATCCTTTTCACCTGACATTAATTTAATTACTTTAATGAATGCTGTCACCTGACATTAATGACTTAAATTATTGTCAGGTGACAGCAAATATCTTTGGGAAATGATTTATAATGTTACTGGTTAAATCTGAACAACCTCCATTATAATGGTTGTGGAACCTTATGCAACCATATATTTTCCCCCCAAATCATTGTTTTTCACAAATATTGTGGGTCACTAGATTGTATAAATGTGAAAAAGAAACCATTTGTCTTGATCTCATCCTTTACATCAACAACAACAGCATTTTCAGTAAGGATGATAACGTTTTTATGTCCACTGTATGGAATACCGTATTCTTCAGTAAGGAAGATGTGAGGTCCTCTTTACATGGGAAACTGCTGATAGATCAAATGGCCTCTCATCACAATCTTCTGATTGTCTGTCTCTCTGTGTAGCTCAGCCATGGACAGTGTCCTGGGAATCCCTGTGGCAGTGAAGAAATTGAGCCGACCCTTCCAGAACCAGACCCATGCCAAGCGGGCTTACAGGGAGCTGGTGTTGCTCAAGTGTGTCAACCACAAAAATGTACGTAGCTCTGGTCAGATGAGTCTGCTATATAAATAACACTTCCAATAAATAACTCCCATGTATAATAACAATCAGTGCTTGTGGATTGTTAACATGTCCCATTCCTTTGCCTGTGAAAACATTTTAAATCACAACCTATCATATGTCTCAGTGTTTTTCATGCCTCTTCTCCTTAGATTATTAGACTCCTGAATGTTTTCACACCACAGAAGTCACTGGAGGAGTTCCAGGATCTGTAAGTCTGCTGCAGTCAAATTCTTTCAAATTTCTGGATGGTAGGCAGTCTCCAGGGCAGTCTCCTGGGCAGTCTCCAGGGCAGTCTCCTGGGCAGTCTCCAGGGCAGTCTCCAGGGCAGTCTCCAGGGCAGTCTCCAGGGCAGTCTCCTGGGCAGTCTCCAGGGCAGTCTCCAGGGTAGTCTCCTGGGCAGTCTCTAGGGCAGTCTCCAGGGCAGTCTCCTGGGCAGTCTCAGGCTTGGTATTGTCCTTAAAGACCATATGCAATTTAAAACAATACAATGCATAAATATATGCACAGCCTTATTGCAGAAGAGTGAGAAAATTCCAGGTAAATTACTCCAGGGTCAAATAAGGAAGGATACCTTAACAGTGAAGTTTAAATAATTGTCTTTGGAAAAAGAGGTGGTAGTTGGACTTGTGTGGTAGGACCTCCACATTTATTTTGGACAAGGCTACTAAATAGGTCATAGTAAACTGGACCATGTGTGGTCTTTGTAGCTTAGTGTGGTGTTTTTGCAGCTGACAGTTAACATGTCTGCAAATTACACATGTACTACACACCAAAAGTATTTGGACAGTCACATTTTCACTAAGATTATGACTGTGGGTTTAAAAGTGCAGACCATCTGCTTGAATTTGCTACCAAGGGCCAAAAAGTACTATGACTGACCGGTCATGTCAATCAACCCACCTTAATCCATTTGAGCATGCCTTTCAAATGCCAAAGACTGAAGGCAAACAGACTCAAGATGGCTTCAGGATCTCAAGGATCTTTTAACTCCATGCCATTATATCAATTTAAACCACCAAATGATTGAATACAGAGTCCGACAAGAACAATGACTCACAGTCCACATTCTTTTGTATTTCATGTATTATGTTTTTTAATAGGATCTAAGTATTAGTCGTCTCTATCTTGTGGCTGTATTCCAGGTACCTGGTGATGGAGCTGATGGATGCCAGTCTGTGCCAGGTTATCCACATGGACCTGGACCATGAGAGGATGTCTTACCTGCTCTACCAGATCCTCTGTGGCATCAGGCACTTGCATTCTGCGGGCATCATCCACAGGGTTAGTGTGAGGTTGTGAATGCGTGTGCGCTGGCACACAGGTCGAATGGTTAAGAAAAGCCATGTAAACCCATACACATTAAGGACACCCACTTACTGAGTTGTGTATTCCATATGTGCTGTATATCATATGCATGCTCTACGCACGATTCCCTCCCATCATCATCGCCATCGTCATCACCGCCATCACCCTCAGCGTCGCCGGCATTACTGTTGCCGTGATTTTTATCTTCACCGCCGTCACACCGGTCTCTTTATTTCTACTAGGACCTGAAGCCCAGTAACATAGTAGTGAAGTCCGACTGTACTCTTAAGATCCTGGACTTTGGGCTAGCCAGGACGGCCTGTACTAACTTCATGATGACCCCGTATGTGGTGACTAGGTACTATAGAGCACCAGAGGTCATCCTTGGCATGAAGTACAAAGAGAACGGTAAGAAATGTTCACAGACAAATTCCTCTCTATGATACATTGCTATTAATTCCATTATTATGTGTTTGCATATCTTGCACCGCTGACCGGCTGTGGCTTCTTTTTGCCATTGTACCAGCGGTAAGGGCTTGTTAGGTTATTATGCAGGTCTGTGTACCATGTTTATTCAACCTCCATTCGTTTCCCTCGAAGTGGACATCTGGTCAGTGGGATGCATCATGGGAGAGATGGTGAAGGGCAGCGTTATATTCCAGGGCACAGATCGTATCCTTTGTTACCCTGACTAAACCCTCTCCAAGATGTCTTTGCTGCCAAAGTTTCACAATTCTTTCATTGTGGTTTAGGTGTACTCAGGTCACTTTAAAGAACATTATATTATCATAAGTATTTGGTCACCTACAAACAAGCAAGATTTCTGGCTCTCACAGACCTGTAAGTTCTTCTTTAAGAGGCTCCTCTGTCCTCCACTCGTTACCTGTATTAATGGCACCTGTTTGAACTTGTTATCAGTATAAAAGACACCTGTCCACAACCTCAAACAGTCACACTCCAAACTCCACTATATGCAAAACCAAAGAGTTGTCAAAAGACACCAGAAACAAAATTGTATACGTGCACCAGGCTGGGAAGACTGAATCTGCAGCTTGGTGTGAAGAAATCAACTGTGGGAGCAATTATAAGAAAATGGAAGACATACAAGACCACTGATAATCTCCCTCGATCCGGGGCTCCACGCAAGATCTCACCCCGTGGGGTCAAAATGAACAAAAGAACGGTGAGCAAAAATCCCAGTATCATACGGGGGGACCTAGTGAATGTCCTGCAGAGAGCTGGGACCAAAGTAACAAAGGCTACCATCAGTAACACACTACGCCGCCAGGGACTCAAATCCTGCAGTGCCAGATGTGTCCCCCTGGTTAAGCCAGTACATGTCTAGGCCCGTCTGAGGTTTGCTAGAGAGCATTTGGATGATCCAGAAGAGGATTGGGAGAATGTCATATGGTAAGATGAAACCAAAATAGAACTTTTTGGTAAAAACTCAACTCGTCGTGTTTGGAGGAGAAAGAATGCTGAGTTGCATCCAAAGAACACCATACCTACTGTGAAGCATGGGGGTGGAAACATCATGCTTTGGGGCTGTTTTTCTGCAAAGGGACCAGGATGACTGATCCATTTAAAGGAAAGAATGAATGGGGCCATGTATCGTGAGATTTTGAGTGAAAACCTTCCATCAGCAAGGGGATAGGAGGTGAAACGTGGCTGGGTCTTTCAGCATGACAATGATCCCAAACACACCGCCTGGGCAATGAAGGAGTGGCTTCATAAGAAGCATTTCAAGATCCTGGAGTGGCCTAGCCAGTCACCAGATCTCAACCCCATAGAAAACCTTTGGATGGAGTTGAAAGTCTGTGTTGCCCAGCGACAGCCCCAAAACATCACTGCTCTAGAGGAGATCTGTATGGAGGAATGGGCCAAAATACCAGCAACAGTGTGTGAAAACCTTGTGAAGACTTACAGAAAACGTTTGACCTCTGTCATTGCCAAAAAAGGGTATATAACAAAGTATTGAGATTAACTTTTTTTATTGACCAAATACTTATTTTCCACCATAATTTACCAATAAATTCATAAAAAATACTACAATGTGATTTTCTGGATTTTCTTTTCTCATTTTGTCTCTCATAGTTGAAGTGTGCCTATAATGAAAATTACTGGCCTCTCTCATCTTTTTAAGTGGGAGAACTTGCACAATTGGTGGCTGACTAAATACTTTTTTGCCCCACTGTATATGCCAAAAGTAGTTAGTGTCATACTTAATATTTATACATTGCAACCTGTGGGGATGAAACCATTATTGCTAGTGAAAATACATTTAAAACATGCAAACTGAGTGTGAAAAGGTTGCCAGAAAAAGAAATGACATTGTATAAGTACTTTTGACACATTATTAGAAGTGGCCAGTTGATTATGTGCAATTGATTCATGCTACTTATGCCTAATCCTGACTCTGACATCTGCATGAACCTAGTCTGCTTGCCTAGATTCTGCCGTTCTTTGACCTTTCTCATAAACAGGTTGTTTTTGCCTGCAGGACTGCCATTGACTGGTGTTGTTTTATGTCTTGTCACTCATGATAATCTCTAGACCCTTTCTGTGATACTGGAACCATCAAGTATGGCACTGATGATCAGACAACACAGTCACATACAACGGCACCCAAAAGTATTCACCGCCCTTCGAATGTCCCTCGTTTTATGTTACAACACAAAAAATTGTTATTAATGAATAAAAATAATAATAATAATAATAATTGATTGCATAAATATTCAGTCCCTTTTGTAATATTTGGTGGAGTCACCTTTGGACATAGCAATATGTGCCCATCATTTTTTTCTGAATTGCTAAATCTCTGTCAAGTTGGATGGGGACCTTTGGTGAACAAACTAATTTAAACTCTTTTCACATATTCTGAATTGGATTAAGATCTGGGCTTTGAATCAGCCACTAAAAACATTGACTGACTTTTCCCTAAGCCAGTCCAGTGTTATCTTGAGTGTTCCTTGGGTTGCTGCCATGCTGAAATATTAATATCCATCCCAGTCTGAGGTCCTATGTGCTTTGGATCAAAACCACTTCACGGACCTCTGTATTTTGCTCGGTTAATCCTTCCCTCAAACCGGACCAGTCTCCCAGTCTCTGCCGCTCAGAAGCATCCCCATATAAGGATGCTTAATGATCATGCTTAACACTTAATTCTTCATTGAATGTTCTTCCAATTGGCCTTAGTCTCCCTAATGCCTTCTGGCAAACTCAAGCTGAGATTTCATGTTCTGTTTGCCACTCTTCTATTAAGGTCAGTTTGGTGAAGCATCCAGGGTGTTTACAGTATGTACAGTGTCTCCCAGCTCACCTGAGGAAAACTGGAATTCCTTTAGAGTTGCCATAGGCTTCAGGGTGGCCTCCCTGACTAGCATGCTTCTCTCCTGGATGCTCAGTTTTTTAGGAGATTAACAGTTGTGTCATAGCAAAGGGGATTGAGTACCTTTGAAATCTGTTATTTTCTGTTTTATATTTGTAATTATTTAGAACATTTTGCCGATTACATTTTTTACATTATGGACATTGTTTTGATCTGAGGCAACAAACTGCTGATTAAATTCAGTGATGTTAAAACACAATAAAATATGAAAAGGTGCAAGGGGGTGAACATTTATGATAGCCAATGTAGGTCACTTCTTTTGCCCATTCTGGTTTTAAATTATTTACTAGAAGCCTCTAAATTATTACAAAGGTAGTTGATTCACTAACCCCCTCCCCCCAGGAATGTATCTGTCCTTAACCAGTTCTGTCCCAGACATCGACCAGTGGAACAAAGTTATTGAAGTCCTCGGAACGCCCCCCATGGAGTTTATGAACCGGCTGATGGAGACCGTGCGGAACTACGTGATGAACAAGCCTCAGTACCCTGGGGTCAGCTTCTCTGAACTCTTTCCTGATTGGGCCTTCCCTGCAGAGACAGAGCAGGATAAAGTCAAGAGTAAGACATATAGCACCTGCCCATCTCTACAAACCCCACACATCTCGCTCTCGGTTTTCTCTCTCACTCTGTTATCGTGCACTTTTTATCTCTCTCCTTTTCTCTCTGTCGCTCTCCAATGAAACATTTTATTGGTGAGCACCGTCCTGTCTGATATGCTTCATACTGAAATAAGTTCACTTGGCATTGTCCCCCCTCCTCATTACCGCTACAGCTGGTCAAGCGCGAGACCTGCTTTCCAGGATGCTAGTGATCGACCCAGAGAGCCGCATCTCAGTGGAGGATGCCCTGAAACACCCATACATCCATGTGTGGTATGACCCAGGAGAAGCTGACGCGGTGAGTCCCTCAGGCATGTTTGCGTGGACTCCTTCAATCAGAACACTCATTCAGCACTCAAACTCAAACTGTGATCTTATGTCTCCTGTGATTAAATCTGAAGCCACCACCACAGATATCTGACAAACAGCTGGAAGAGAGGGAGCACAGCATTGAACAGTGGAAAGGTACGACAACTGGGTATTTGTGTTGGTGACTGTTCTGCTTTTCTTTGATAGATTTAAGGGGTAAAGATGGAGTAGTGTTCTGAAAAAGCAGATGGGAGCCCATGCTGCAGCTACTTTTCTAACCTTCCTCAACCCACAGCAATCTCTCTACAGGAATTGATAACTTGTAATACAGGAAGTGTACTTTTTTTTACTGTCAATCTAGCAAACATGTCTTACTATTTATTCCAGAGCTTATCTATGACGAATTGATGGACTGGGAGGAACGGAACCAGAATGGGGTGACAAAAGAGGACTGCCTAGGTGAATGACCAGAGATACTGCACTTCTTCTGCACTTCTACTTGGCACTTTCTCTCATGAAAGTATCACCCTGGCTTCACTGCTTATTCCTGGCTTAAAAAAAGACATTTACAATGATAGGGTCCGCTGGTGAGAGGATCTTCGTCCTTCCCTTTAAAGTACCTCCATAACCCAATTTCTAAGACCCTCACATTAAGCCCAGTCTTTGAGACAGATGTTTGTGTTCTAGGGATGAGAGGTCAGGGAGGTCATAACCTTACGTTTTCCTCATGACACTCATCACACTACTCCTGTGACTCTTATGTCTCTCTCTCCGTGTCTCGCTTGCTCTCGTTCTCCTCCGTTTTTTGCTTCCTTTTTCTCCTTGCTCTTATTCTCTCTCTATTCTCTCAATTTTTCTCTCTTTCTCTTTGCTTTCCCTTCCCCTCCCTTTCTTCCCCCCTGGGTTTTTCTCTCTCTTTGTCTCTCTGTGTTGTAGATGGCGTGGGGAACAGCAGTGGCACAGCTTCTCAGTCATCCTCTATGAGTGACTTCTCCTCCATGTCCACTGAGCACACCCTGGCCTCTGACACGGACAGCAGCGGCGTGGACACTCTGACGGGGGTGCTTGAGGACTAACCGTGAGCCTCCACCCTGAACTCTCAGCTTCTTCCTCTCACTACTATCAATCACTGACCCGACCATCTCTAGCCATTATAATTGGCAGTATCTCCATGGCGGAATGACGCAAATTACTAGGGGGTAGTTGTTTTTTTATGTAGTTCTAATTACTTTATTCTGTCTATTTTTACTGTGGTAGATGGTTGATCGTACAACCAGTTTACATTTTTGTAAATTGAAAAGGATTCACTTTGAGTTTTGAGTTCTCTCAATCTCTTTTGCCCATTTCCTATCTTTTTTAAATAGTTCATTTCGCACTGTATCATGGATCAAATAAGTAACACAATCCTACAGTAGATGTTTAGTCCAAGTCAAGAGCACATACTGTTCCAACGTGCAGTTTGACCAGCTACTTCATTGAACAGTATAACCTGCTATATGCATTAAACCAGTTCCAGGCTAAAATGTCATATGACCATCTTGTCAAAAGGAATATCCAATGACTAACAGAAGACTGCATGTCACAAAAAATATATATACTTGACATCACACAGAAAGAGCGATAATTCAAGATCTTTGTGGTTTTTTTTCCATCCAGGCAACAGCAGCCTGTGCTTTTTAAGAAACAGTCCCTCCGGCTCTGGACTAGGTAGTTCCAAAGGAGATCCATTTTAGGCATGTTCTATGTGTTTATGTACATAAGAATCCATACTGTATATTGTGTGTTTCAATGGATTTGATTGTTGTGCTGCTCAGCCTCGATTTTACAGCTGCTCCAAATATGCAGAGAGGCATACAAACTGTATAAAGGACATATGTGTTTATTTTGGAACAAACTATTGTTGAAATGGACTTGGGGAAAATTAAAGAAAAACATTAGATGTTGATAGTTGTATTTTAACGATGATTAAAATGGAGGGAGCAAGACCCACTGGTACATTGCAAGTTCTGTATGTTTTTTTTGTCATTCAAAGAATAACAGTGATAAAAAGAGGAATACAGTCATGCATTTAGTCGCTGTTTCTGAAAACTGCTAATATTCTCATTCCGTCTAAACACAACCAACAGGCAAGTTTGTCATCTAATCATGAGCTGAGATCGCATTTTATTATTTGGGGCTGCTGGTAGCCTGTTAGTCAACACTGTTGGACCAGTGACAAATAGGTTGCAAGAACGAATAAATGAACTAACAAAGTAAAAATAAATATATACATTTGCCCTTGACCATGGCAGAATTCCCTAATTGCTACAGGTTCACTATCAACAATGGCTGATCCCGTACTTTTCACCCCGTTCTCCCTAATGCTTCTAGGAGTGTTGGATGTGGAAGAACACACTTTATTCATTCACAAATGTGTGAAATACAACTTGGATTTGTAAAATAGGACAAATATATGCAACCACCTAATTCTTATTACTATAAGTTAAGATACTCTGCTCTGTAGTGTGCCCTATTGAACCTTCCCTCGAATGTTGTACGGCTTATTGTTTCAGACAATTCTCTTTGGAACCTATATGGAAAGTCTGTGGTCACAGGTGAAATAGAGAGGAAACCAATGACACGCCAAGTTATTCGGGTTTCGATCATGGGTCATTAGTTACTATCTCATGTGTATATCAAGATCAAGATTTCTCCTAAAATGCAGTTAGTCATGTTTTGTTTTGGGCATGCTTAGAACATGAAAATAAACTCAGTCAAAACCACACAATGTTGAAGTTTCTGGATGTTTAAGAGAGATGTTAGATGCCTGGGTCACTGACTTGCTTCATCTAGACTGGAGCTGTGTCTGTGATAAGGCCGGACTAACGTTCAAGAAAACCAATCCGACTTAACTCAATATTTACTCATATTGCCTTAATCAATCCCCATTGTCTTATTTCTTCATCACTGTTATTGACACAATCAAGGTGCAGTGGCATGTTTTAGTTTTAGCAAAATAGAAATGCAGATTTGGTTTTATGTCTGTCCTGTTTTATAGCGTGTCATTTCAGAAACTCAAATTCCAATGTCGACCTTATTGTTTAGCCTTTTCATCCCAGTAGTAAAGTGAATGAATCAAAAAGCCTAGATTTAATCCTGAAAGCGAGTTAAAGGCATTGTTACTCGCAAAAGCAAGGCTCTCTGAGATTACCGTTCACTGTAAATGCTGCAGATGTCGGCTCAGCTGGAAATCGCCTTTCAGAAGCTTAACGTGTGTAACCGGCTTGCTGAATTGAATTCAGGTCTCGGGAGGTGCTGGTGCGCCCCTCTGAATACAAAGCTCGTCTACACGGTTCAGTGTTGTATTCTATTATCAAATCCTGTCGCACTCTGCTGTGAGTCCATGTGTGGTTGCCACCTAGTGGTCTTAATAAGATCCTGTCAAAAGTCACACTAAAACCAAAAGAGTCTGTTATCATTTAACTTCAAAGTGGGACGAAGCCATTCTGAAAAAAGGTTAAACAGTTGGGGGGATTTAGGGTTTAAATCTTTTGGTTAATATATTTCATACAATTGTGTGTGGGTTTAGGTGGCATGCATGCAAGTTCCTTTGCAAAATAAATTAGTAAAATTTTTCATGGAAGATAATCCTGAAGATAATCATTTAATAAACATGTTAACTAATAAAAATTCTGGCATGAATATTATATCTTTATAAATATTGTAATATTGAGAAGAGTGTAGATAGCAAAAAAATTATAATAATTACAGCAGTGTGGGAAAATACCTGCATAAATACTGCAAGTTGATTCTTAGACTCTTGAAACATGCCCTGGATAAAATGAAGCACTAAATCAGATCATATTTAAGATAAGCTTTCCTGCCATGTCTGTATTGATGTGGGATCTTTTCAGAGACTGGGAATAGACTGGGACCTGTTTTTCAAAGGAGTGTTTTTAAACTATGGGATAGGATGCAATGTAAAGAAATCAATTGTCCCATTCAATTAATTATCCAGTCTAACCATTGTCTTTCTATACATTTCAAACGGAAACTTCTGATAGGCGAACTCCAGATTGAAATCGAGATTATCAACTTCCACCAAAACTACATCAGACGGGCACGATATATTTAAAGTAAACCATCAGACCAGGTCGTTCAGACTTCATATAGGGTAAGATTTGAATAACTCTGGTGGATGATCTTGTTCTGTTTGTTTCCAGCCCACCACTGAATTTAACATCCCTATACTTTAGCAATGTGTCTTAGGGTGACCTGGATCTGGAGATGTCCTCTATCCTACCAGCCAGTTTTCAGCCAGACCAATCCATTACAGTAGTTCCAGTTAGTGCCATCCTCTAGCTTTTGTTCTTTGTAGGGCTTACATTCATACATACATATTTTTTTTATTCAACAGTTTGTGTTACTTGTCTAAATCGTGTACACTTTGGTCATTCTGGTCGGGTAATTTCTTGGGTCATGTTAAACTACATTCTACCCAAGTCATCATTGCAGAAAAAAGCATTGTTAGAACCCTCCTCAAGCATGTATAATGATGAGAAAAATCCAATATGGATTGATCACGACAACAGACATTTCCCTCAGTATTCCATTCCGGTCACGGTTGTTCACGTGCAGTTAAAGCTGCTCAGGCGGTGGGCCGATAGTTACACCTTTTACCAATCCGACCGGCCATCAAAAGCTCTGTACGACACGCTCGCTCTTCCTGTTCTCCGCGCTCAGCTCTCCGAAGGTGTCGAAGAACTGCTCCATCTCCCTCTGCAGTGTAGCGTTGCGGCGGTCGGCATCGGCGCGGGCGCGCTCCACGTTGCGGATCTTGATCTCGGCAACGCTGTACCAGCGCCGCTGCTGCTCCAGGCTGGCACGCAGTCCCACCACCTCCCCCTGGAGGGCCTCGTTACGCCGCTCCAACCTGGGAAAGATAGGAGAGAGAATCAGGGTGTTGAAAACACATGGTGATCCCGGACTGTGGAGCAGCTGAAGCATCATATGGAGTTACTGTAACCCGACACACGTTTGACGACTGAACAGAATGGAAGCTTTGCAGAGGTTTGGTGAGGTCTGCTGATGCACCTACGGCATTTATGCCCCGTTCCATTACCTCTGGATCTTGGCCTCGAACTCAGCCCTCTGTCTGGCCATCTGTTGCCTGAGGCCGGCCAGGAGACAGTACATGGACTGGTTGGCTGGGGTTCCATGGGGGTCCGGGAGATTGGAGGGAAGGAAGACCTCTGAGCTGCCTGTGCTCAGGGGAGCGTCAGTAGGCGCAGAGGAAGAGACGGGCGAGGCAGTCTGGGGATCCTCTTCCCCTATGTCAGTCCTGAATGAGGGGAACCTTGTGGAGCCCCGGCTTGCTCGCACCACACCGCTCCCATTGTCATCCATGGGCAAGATCTCGCCGGATGACCAGGAGCTACTGGTGTCTACCGGGCTGGCCGAACCCATCTCGGGCTCCACCGGGCCAACCTGGAGGCTGGCATTGCTATCCGCCGCCCCCTTGTCAAAGCGTCTGAGCGAGTCCAGATTGTCGTAGACTGACAGTGTGCTGTCCTGAGCTTCACTGCTGCCCCTGGTGCCGACGTTTCCTTTCTCCGCTCCCCAGCTGGGATCGTCCAGGCCTGGCCAGGCGCCATCTGGGTCAGCTTGTATAGTCACCGAAGAAGCGGAGGCGGTAAGCGGGGAGGTGGGGTGAAGGCGGGGCCTGTCTGTCGTCTCGGGTGGCTGGGACGGAGCATTCCTTTGGTACGCAGCCCTGGGAGTAGGACTCCTTGGAGCCAGCGTCTCCACTGTTTGCTGGCAGTTGGTGTTGGACGGCATTGGGGCTAGGACAGTTTCACGCGGGCTTTGGGCTGAATGTCTCTTCTCAGTGATCAGAGGCAGGGACAGCTGGCGGGAGCAAGGGGAAGAGTGGCGGGCTAGCGGTGGCTGGCAGAAGTGTTCATCTGTCACTCCCAAACCGGAGTCATGCGACTCGGCCTGGTGAGACTGCTTTCCCGGAGGTCCCTTTGATGGGTCTCCTTTCCATCTCTGACAGGGGTAAGAGTCGGGTCGCGAAGAGCAGGGGTCGCCTGCTTCTCCCATTTCCCTGGAGAAAAGGCGCTGGTGCTCCCTGATCAGCTCAGACATAAGCTGCTGCACCACTGCTGCCCCTAGAGGACAGGAAGACAGACAGGCATGTTGAGTCACCGCATGCAGCAGGTTGCACAACACTGTGTTGATATAAACAGTCTCAAGGCCACACCAGCCGACAAAAATGACAGAGACTGACCCTATCTTTATCTATCTAAATCTGTCTGTCTACACGGGTTCTACATCCGTAAGCTAACTGATCTGTGTCAACACCAATGCATGCCAAACACGCACCTCCAATTATACTCTCTGGATCCTCAGCTTTGGGTCGTAGGATGTTTGGCCCGAAGACCGTGGCGAGGTTCTGGGTGCTCATCTTATTGCTGTTGGAATAGGACTGGACTTCGTTCAAAAACCTGTATCGGCAGTTGTTACGGGTGAGACTTGGTTAGGGTCATTTTTTGGAAACATTCAAAAATGTGTCGTGGTGGAACAGCTCTTGATTTACAATGTGTTGTACTGTGAGGGTTGTAGGCTACTGAGACTGGGCTACAGGCCAGGTCTTGTATCTCAATTCATTATATTTTAGTGGAAATCTAGTTGTTTTATGCTGATTTGATCACACATTTTATTTTTGTTTTGGGAGATTAATAATATAGTAATACTGCAAGTAGTAATATTACTGGTTTTTAGGTGCCTAGCAAGATGCCCGAGTTCCGCTGCTGGGCAATAAATTTAAACAAAACAAGCACTGGTGAATTACAGATATTAACATCTATACGGATGAATAACATGTTAAAAGGAAAACCTACTGGCAGATGTAGTTGAGCAGGTTAAAGTTAGCCACTGGAAGTTCATGAAGAAGTTGTTGAAGTTCTAGCAAACCCTTGAGGACACAGGAAAATATGTATTTCTGTGTAGTTCTGGTCGTTGCTACTCACTATCACAATATTAACATATCAACCTCGTTATGGAGATCAGAGATTGACGCTGGGGTTATGTCTCTGATTACCAGATGGTTCTCAAAACATGATGCCTAAGGCAGACCGATAGAGATGTACCTGCTTCCTCTCGGATGAGATCTTCTGGCCACATATCAGGAAGTCCTGGTATCTAGAGAATGGCACCAGTGGCTCAGGCAGCTCCCGAAGATACAGCTTCAGAAGAGATGCTACGGTGTGCACGTCTGTACTGCTAGGATGAAAAACACACATGCACATATAAACACACACACACACACACTTAAATTGCAACTCATAGCAGCCATTGTATAGTATCAGAAATTGCTACCCCATTGCTGACTGGAGAGCACTTACCTGTCAAAGGAAGGCTTCTCCCCAGCATCGAAAGCATCCTGCAACTCCTTGACCAGCGTCGCCTGTCCTGGCTGGCGGAACAGACCCACCTCTAGAAGCCCTCTCTCTCGAATGAAGTCCACACACTGCTCCACCACCAGGGGAGCCATGTGGACCCCATAACGTCGCTCATACAGAACCGTCTCCTCCAACCGCTGGCCAAAAACGCCTGACGGAGGAAACAGAAGGAGAGCAAAAGTGGGACAGAGACATATGGAGACTCAGAGAGAAGAGAGGCAAGGAGAAAAAATATATTTCGATCCACAGACTAAATAAATAAACACAACAATATTGTGTGTTTGATAGGAGTTCCACTTGTTTTCCTGGACTGAAACCATGCGGCAACCAAAGCATCTGTCTTCATAGCCTGCTCCTGTGTCTGTGTCTACTCACGCCTCCTGAAGCTCAGCACCCGCTTGATTTTCCTGTAGGCAGAATGGGACAGCTGGCTGCTGGTCCTGCAAACAGTTGCCTTGTTCTCTGGCATCTTCACTCCACACCTATTTCGTCCCTGAATTGGTCTCTCTATCTGTCTCCTTTTCCCCTCCTCTCTGGCCAATCCAGGTTAACGACTGGGGGATTATCGAAGAACCCCAATGACTTGTGACCGCTCGGTGCAGCTGACACTATCGCGTATTTTCCCGAGCGATGTCACACAAGTCGTTGTCCACCCATATCAACAGCTCTTTGTTTTGTCAACTCTTGCCTGGCCTGCACTCTGTGTTCCGTCTCTCCTCACCCTCCTTGCTCTCCCTCCCCTCCCTCCCTCTTTCCTCTCCCTCCCCTTTCCACTGGTCAGGTAAGCAGATGAGGCTTCTTGCTCTGATGATTCAACAAATCAAGTTGCAGGCTTTTCTCTCCGATGTTGAATAATGGTCCTTGAGCACAACAATGTGACCTTATCTGGTAAATGTGCACACTGATGGTTAAGAATTTCATCTTACAAAAAGAAGCATTGTGAAGTGCAGGACATATCTAAGAGTCACAATCACTGAGGCATGTGGTGCAGAAAAAAAATCCCAAATGAAGAGAAACACCATGGGAAAATGATCCGTGTCAAAATTGTATAAGGAATATTGGACTTTGGAAAGGAAAATACCCTCTTTACTATCAATGTTTAAAGACCCCTATGTAGATTCCCAAGCAAAGTATTTGAGAGGAGATCCAAGAGAGGAGCAATACTAAGTATTCAACTGATATAATTGGTCTTTCTTATCACCATTGAGCAAAGTATCGAGGGGTCACCTCAACCGTCCTTCCTAGGGAGAAACAATTTTAATCCAGAGGAACCACTTTCAGGCTGAAATGTGTTGACATAACAGTCCACTTAGCTGTCCTGGTAGAAGGTGCCCATGTTATTTCAGCGATGACGGTGACAGCGTCAGGGAGTATGTCAATCCCACACAGATAGATGAGGTTTGTGTTCCAGCGTTGTCCACCGGTGATTCTGCTTGGTCAGCAACCCTTGTTTAGTCCACAGGACCAAGCTGTGTCCTTTCTGCTCGCGTCTCTACCTCCTTGACATATCCTCACCTCTTCACACTTCAGGAATGTGCCATTGTTTTCATCCAGTGTCATCCCTCCCTCCCGCACCAACACAAACCGAGTTCTCCCTTGAGACACCCTCTTTTACACCAATGAGATTATGTTCCCTCAGGCTGGGATCCTTAGCGTTCCTTCAACGACTCCTTCAGTCCCAGCGCAAGTACGAGAGCACCGGGTTTCGTCTTTGACTCTTTTATTTTGCCCAGCCTTGTCCACATCTCAGACTGCTTACTTACCCAACCCACCTCTTTTCTCTACGCCACCTCCCTCCCACGTGAAACTGTTCCCCACCATATTCACTGGAGCATGGCCAAGGTGGCGCCAGCCTCTCTTCTATTTCCTACCTACACCCTCTGTCCCGGGAATCATTAACGTAGGAGAACCGTGTGACTGTTTCACTAAAAATAAACAAGTTAGTATCCTTTCTGTCCCTGCACTCCTATCTGTCATTGCCACACTATTTTGCCTGCAGGCAATCACCCCCTTCACAATCCTTTTCCACTAAGTCTCCTTCCACGCTCTTTGGTGGCTCTATGCTTGCCCCCGATAAACCTTGACCCCAGCAGAGTCAGGCTCTCATGGATATTAGCTGGTTGCTAATGAGCTAGCTGGATGGTGTCACAATGGCCTCTAATCTGTGAAGATCTCCCTTCTGGGGGACGTGGCCAAGAAAGGCAATAGGATCAGAGATGGAAGGGCTAACTGCTCTGGGGCTGTGTGGGGAATTGATCTGGAATGTTAATCTCTCTTGAGAAATCTGTGGCTGTGGATTGGCCAGGCACCAGAATCAGATTCCTGTGATAAGCAAACAAGTCATCGAAGAACATTTAAAGGCTGACTTAGGGCCTGAAAAACTGGACAAATGACAGGTGTGCCTTTGCTGGTTCATCAGTGGTGTTGACAAAGTACTCCCCCTTGCCAGACATATGGTAGAGGTTTGCCGAGATTTTAATTAAAGATAACAGACGGAAGCTGTCAGGAAGCTTGGTAAGAAATAATACTTTCAAAGTCAACTATCATAATATTTATAATCATCATTCATAATAATAATTTCTGTCCTCTATTATCTGTTAACTTGGTTCATTGATTGTTTCGGTAGGGACACACCCTAGCTTAGGCTCAGGTTTTTATTAACTGGAGAAGTTGGACTGTTTGGGGAGGCTGTCGACGACTTGCCCACATAGGAAGGCGCCGAAGTGCAGTTGAGCGGATAAGGCTCGGAGCACGTGTTCTAACTCTACTACGAACTGTTGCTTTTCAGCGTGATATGAACTGTCATCCTAGTGTGTGAAGTGGGAATGTACCTGTGAAGGGTATCCACACCCCATTGTTGATGGTCTTGAGCCACTCCTCTCCCTGGCCACAACTGTTGGAGAGGAAGAAGTAGGAGCCGGGGCTGACCAGCACATCTCTGTTCCCACCTTGGGGGAGGTGGGGGGGGGGTCACAGGTTAGTAAATACGCAACGTGTCGGGATGTTCATTAGAATCCCCATTAACTGCCAAAAGCAGCAGCTACTCTTCCTGTGTTCCAGACAAAAACAGAACATGACATAATCCATGAATATACAAGTACATAACAAAGACATAACCACCTTTATTTAAATATAGCATAAAGAATAGAGACAGTAGAACACTGTCCATGACAAAAACACCACTGAGTTAGTCACATAAACCTGACCATTAATACATTGTGTGGAGACAACTGTCTAGGGAGACTACACTTGAGTAATGTGTGTTCAGTTTCTGCAGATTACACTGTGACTGCAGGCCAATGATGAGCTCTGCTTAAAGTGCTTGTCTGAGACAAGAGGCAGACAGACCGGGGGGAGGTTTCATTTATTGTTGCTGTCCAGGGCTACGATGACAAACGACATGCCGTTGTTCCGTGGGCTCCGTAAATAACCATAACCACGGCCACTCACTCCACGGTCAACCAGATAGGGATTAAACGGGACGTTTCGTCTTCTCCCATCGCCAAGCCTGATCCCCCATGAAGAACTTACTGAAGTTATCATAACTTCTCTGATTGTTTGATGAATTGTTTAGTGGTGTGTTAAACAATACAGGGTAACCATGGTAATCTTGGTGACATGCTGGCTTATTCGTCCGCTAACTGATCATTTGATTCATTCAAACCTTTTTTTGACAATCATATGGGGCGAAAAACACACATTGTGCTGAGTTTAACGATCAGTCGCTACATTGTCATTACAAGATATGATTTGAGCAGTGAGACTAGGCTGCATTTCTATATTGTACGTACACACGGAGGTGAAGAAATTACGTAGCCAATAAAATCGCAGGCCACAGCACATAAACGCTGTGCTAATTAAATGAACGCCGGCGGGTCAGGAATTCTCATTTGTCCTTGGCTCATGCTGAGAGAGTCTGTCTGAACCAGTATACGTGCACACAGAGTCCCTTCCCTCTGCCTGTCTCCAAGGGCCCATGGGCAGACAGTCTCCGACAATTCTGCCGCCATACCACAGCACCAGTCAAACATGACAAAGCCCCAAATACCAATACAGATAATGCAGTTTTCTCATTGTTTCTCGCTCCATGCATTTCACAGGCCTTCTGTCCTCCCTCCCTCCCTCCCTCCACCCTCACCTCTCCCTCCCCCACCTGCCTGTGACAACTGGGAGGATGAGCTTCCTGGGGGAAACGGCACATGTAGTTCTCACCGTATGACCAGAAATGAGGCAGGCTTTTGTAGTAGGAGCCAGTGGGTCTTTTGTGGTAGTAGCCAGAGGGTGTTCTGTATAATGATTAATATTCTATATCTGCAAGCTCCAGATGAATGGGTTTACTGTACTGTGTGAATTATGGTTGCCAACTCTTGTCAGGATTTTACTTCTGTCAATTAAAGGGGCATTGTTTCTAATAATAAAATGGGTCATTATTTCACTGTTGGTAGAGTGATCAAATGTCAAGAGGATGTTTACTTAGGTTTACATGCAGTTTAATTTTAACTGATCCCCAAAACCATAATTTTTTGTAAGTCTTTTTGTAAGTCTTTCATTGCATGAGGCCATGGTATTGTGAAAACGATTTTTCTAAACAAAATTGAAAAAAAATTTAAGCATAGAAACAGTCACTTGGGACTGAGCTCACCTACAAAATGAGATGAAAATAAAGCCACATAACAATGGGTTAACCTTCCTTTCAAGCACTTCTCATGTTCAACAAGTGAAGAGGAGCTAATTGATTTTCCTAATTTAATTAAACTCTAGCTTAAAGTTTTTTCTCTCCAATACAGTTCCCGCACAAGATAGTACTCAGGGTATGCGGGATGTTGAAGCAATGAAGTCTGTGCTCTCAACTATTCTCCAATTCTCTCTGGGATAGAGTGTGGACGATAATATATTTTGGGTAAGATGCATTTCTTAACAAGGCCGGAGATGTAAGAATAAGCCCATCTAAGTGTCACATCAATACGCATAGCACATTGTGAGAGCATTGGCCATTCCAGCTCAGTGCTACTGGCCGACCAACTACTAAGGCATTCCTCAGCCTAATCTGTCATAACTGAACTCAGCCGAGCCTGCATGTGATACGGGTGCACAATGTGATCTTTATAAGATAGGGAGACTGAAGTAGGACAGGGAGACTAAATCGTCCAAATTGATCCCAGGAAAAGCATCTCACTCTGAGATGATTCAAGCCTAAACCAACAGCACTGTGTCCTAGCATTTCTTAACAAAAAAGTACTCTCCGGGATGTTGGCCCACCTTTCCTCTACAAGGACGCCCAAACTTCTAGTCCTCCATTCAGACATCTGTCACCCCTACCTTATCCATGGCGCCTTATCCCCTCTCCCGGAATTTTATTTTGAGTAGCCCCTCCATGGCCCACATCTATCAGGTTTCCCCTGTAAATCGGGGGCCTCAGTTAACACAGCTTTGATGTTCTCTTCATCTGCCTGTTGAGTTCCAGTGAATGGCTACTGATGTCCCACCAGGGGCACCAGGGCACACTGCATTACTCTCTGGACCAAGCCCCTTGTCTCCTGCCAGTGACTGTACTATAGTGACAGGGACCATTGGGGATCTGGTTAAACCCTTTTCCTGTTACCCTGAACATGCTCTCAGTCATCCACTGTGATGTCATCTTATTAAAATGGATCAATCACGACCGTAACCTCTCAAACATCAGCTGTTTGGCTACGCTGAGGATGTCCGACCTGAGGGAAAGTATTTCCTTCTCAACAAGTTGGATCATTAGCAGAAAGATTTTTCACGACCCACCTAATTGGCTCTGGTTTAAATGAGTTGGTCTGCAGGGAGTGCATCAACAAAGCAAAATGAATGGTAAAAGCACTGATTTATTTGAAAGGGTTGTAGAGTCACTCTACACATGGCTTTTTCCTAATGGTCACAGTAAAGACTGCTTAATTTCTGCAGAATCTTTTAGCCATTGCTCTTGAGAGTCTGACAGAACTGAATGCATACACTGTCATACTGAATTGTAAATGTGATGCTCTACCAACTAAACTACATGAGAATGTAGGGAAAACAAACATATGGTTGACCAAGCCAAAACTACTCGCACCCATCTCAAGCTGACTGGTGGATGGTATAATAGAGGTGTGTCAGTCGAGACTGGACAGGTCACTTACCTTTCTGAGTGGCGCTGTTGTTCTTCCAAGACTTAAAGCAGGTGAGTCCCATACTGCTGGTGTCTATCAGCTGTAGTCATCACTTAACCAAGCCAACAGCCCAATCTTCTAAGCGCATGCAGGTGACCAATGTTAACAAAACAGATCTTGAACGGGAAACCATTTTTTTCTACTGCCAGCGCTCCCTTCCGACCCCGCGTTCCGAAGTCCACCTAGCACCGCCATGGCCTGATCCACGCACGTTCCACTCCCGTCTCGCACGGTCTGGCCCTCTTTCTGTCTTGCTACGTCCCACCTCGTCGGTATCCACGTTGCCCCATCCCGTTTGCGACGTTGGGTTGGGTTTGTAGGAGACGGACGGGGGAGGGCGGGGCGGGGGCCCTCTGCGGCAGACCAGCCCACACCGGCCACACACTTCCATGTAAAGCGTGGCCTCAGCATTGCTCCACCCGTGTGTAATTACTTCAGTGCCGTGCCACGTAGCAGGCAGAGGCAATTTCCCTAATGCACAGCCCCAACCCAACTACACCCCCCACCACCCGCTGCCCAGTTCTCATTTTCAGTTTAATGGCCATCAGCGTGCACCGCCCTCACCCAAGCACAATGACTCAAAAATGCGAGAGCGGGGGCCCCAGCACGTTCAACTTTTGAACCGTCGTCCATTACGCTAAAGAGGAGCCTCTCTCTCCTTGCTGTGGTACTCCCTCTCTCGCTCCATCCTTCTGGCTTTCTCCCATAGCATCATGGATTTATGGTCCTCGTCTGGCAGATGCTCAGGGGATGTATTGATCCTGACCAGAGAGACCCACTTCATTTGACGGGATGTGCGCTCCTCCTCAGTAGACTTTACTGATGCCATCAAATCTGTGGGACGCCGCTGGAGTCATGTGGCCAGGTGCCAGTTTATGAATGTCACGGTTAAAGGGGTACCATAAGACAATTACACACCTGTCTAACTACTCCTTTAAAGCTCTCATCCATCTTGTTAATCCATTTGTAGACAATGCAAGTGAAAAATACATTTATAGAAGCAAATTGGGTTGTGCTTTCCAGCATGTTTCAATTTTCTGGATAGCTTAAACAAAGTTGTTTGGTCCTCTCTAGGAATGCTGTTAGGGTTATATAAATTATATGCTTATTACCATCATAAATATAATCATAGTTGATACCTATTGAATAATGTTATGTTGATATAAACAAAACATGTCAAACTAAGTGGTTTATGAATGCTCATTGACTCAAGTAATGTAAATTAGGCTAATTAGTATAGTCATGCTGGATATTCCAATTCAGAATTTTGAAACAAATTTGGATTCATCTTTCTAGCTTAACCAGTCCTAAATACACTGTTTCCACAGTATGCAGATTTAAATAGTGTAGCGCAGTGGTATTTAAATCTCAAACTTGAACTCAGTTCCACTCCATTTCTTTATTGTAACCCTCTTCCACTCCTCCACTGCTAATTCTAATTTTCTGAGATACTGATTTGTCAGTTATAATCATTAGTGGTCAGTTATAATCATCAAAATTAAAAGGAATGAACACTTGAAATATATCAGTCTGTGTGGAATGACTGTATACATTATGGAAGTTTCACTTTTTGAATGGAATTACTGAAATAAATCAACTTCTTGATGATATTCTAATTATATGAACAGCACCTGTAAATGTGCAATGAGACCACTGCACCTTTTTCTTTCCTTTCCAAAAATGTTGCAAAGAAATGTTTTGAATGAGGAACAGAAGTGTTCAAATTGCAGTGGTGTCATAATTCCTTGTAATGGTTGAGGACGGACCAGGCGCAGGCATAGGTTTGCAGTTTGGTATATTCTTTAATGAAACACAAAACAAACAGAACAGAAAACCGAGTAAAGAGGCAAACTGCTAAATGAAACTCAATATATGAAAACCACTCATCACACACAGCGGATGACACAAAACAATGACTCACAACTGAGGGGAGCAGAGGAGGAACATTTAAACACATACTAATTGGATGATTGGGACCTGGTGTGAACAATGAATGACAAGACAAGACCAATGGGACCGGGATGAGTTCATGGCTGTTGGTAAACCGGAGAATGCGAGAGATGGCGGACCAATCCGTCACCTCACTGTCACAAGTGGTCTCTTAATTTTAACCCTTCTGTTCCTCACTCAAAACCTTCCTTTACAACTTTTTTGGAAAGGAAAGAAAAAGTTGCAGTGGTTTCTTAATTTTTCTAGAGCTGTAGATATACATATGTTAAACATATGTTAAACAATTATAATTAAATAAGTAAACATTGCTAAAAAATCAGAGTGGAAGCCACTCAAGTTACGTCAGTTTGAACAGTGTTGGCCACGTAGATGACCACGTGAGCGGAATAAGAGCAGATTTTGGTTTCGTCTCAATTTTAGTGTGCGGTAGATTTTTCGTAGTGAAATGCATTAAGAGCTAATTTTAATATTGTTAGAATTCTCATTTAAGAGTTGATTTGATGTTGATAACTATTATCATTTAGCGAGTGGAAGAAATTGGAATAATAATGATAATTGTAATAGTGAGATGAGAGAAATGTGTGTCGTCTTCCCTTTAGCAAGCACACCTAATTATCTTTTTTATGTTTGCTCCACTTGTTTGGAACAGAACTCGGAAAGTGGAGTTACATGTACTTTATTTTCACTACTGGCAGCTAGACTTCTCATATCTTCAGCTGAATAGGTCTTTCCAGCTAAAGTCTACCTAACATGTGAAAAATTCTGCTGCAACCACGAGAGACATTTCCAATTAGGATTGAAAGCTTTCAATTCCCTTGTTTCAAGTCACAAGACTTACACATTTCATGCAATGGAGGCAGTGGGATGCTCTTCAGAAAATTAAAACAGGCACCCTTTCCAGTCGATGCCACTCCTCCCCTGCTCATTTTAATTGCCATATACTATTTACTTAAATGGAACTGTTAGTTTTTCCATTTTCATTAACACATGCCTTTAAAGCTCTTTTCCCCTTCGTTTTCCTTAGGGTCAAGAGGTAAGTCTGTCAGTCTACGTCCCCAAGTGATGTAGTGTACTGTAAATGGTCAAACTGAAATTGACATTGTATTGAAGTGCATTAACTTAATAGCTTATAACGTTGAGTTATATTTCCTGACATTACATTTGTAATTATGCATGAAGTATGCGATATGAAACCCCAAATATTGCATGACTTTCAGTTATTCAGACTTTCAAAATGATATATGCTTGATGTGGGATCTTTGTAGCAGAGTGGGTAGTGCATGGTGCATGTTTCTGGGTTTGAACCTCACAAGGAGCCAGTAAAATAAGAGGTTGAAGTATGTATGCACTCAAATACTGAAAGTTGCTCTGGATACAAGTATTGACTAATTAACTGACATATAATATGAGCTTGTGTACTCAGACACTTGGTTCCTATGAGTCATTCACTGGACAGAGAATACTGTAGAATATTTCAAGCAGGATTCATTCTGTGGCTGATAATATCCTTTGACTTTTAAAATGTTTCTGCCCTCTGCTGACTGGAATATCAAATAGCAGGCAAGAGAAACGAGCTCTGAAGCGTTTCTGGAATTACAATCACAGAGAATGAGGGAGAATTTTCTTTTTTCAGGAATTCAAGAATACCAGAATGACGATAATCCAGAACTTTAGCTTAAGGTTTGCAAACAGCCCAAAAGCTACCAAAGAAGAATGTAAAAATATTTACTTTACACACCATATTGCAGAACAGAATAGCTTGACCAAGGTGTTTGACTAGTCAAAGCCATCAAAGGACAGCAAGCAGGTGCAAAATTTGAATCAAAATGGTAACACAAACAATTTATGGCTAGAGGACCACTGAAAATCCATGGACTAATCTGTATATTTTTTTATCAAAAATACTGTAAATGAATAACAGTAAATATATTTTTTGCTGTAAGACTACTTTCTTGTGTCATTCTCTCCAACAGAATGTGCTCAGATCACTCTGGCTAAATTTCCGAGCGGACCAAGATCCTGGAAATTCAATCAATGCCTACTACTTGACTAAATGTTTGTAACTAAGACAAGTAATTTATTTTTCTTTATAAAATGGGTACAGCCAATCTCCAAATTGTATGAGACATTTTCAAATGTACTTTAAGAGAATACACAATACAATTCTCATAGTATAGTATACAAAAACCTGGCATATGAGATTAAATTAGGAAAAAAGATAGTGAAGATATATACTGTAGCAATATAAACTGTAAGATAGAAGTACATGTTAGAAGAGAAACAAAAATAAATTGAGTTTCTAATTTAATAACAATAAAACAATCTATTACAAAAATAAGGAGATATGGATGGGAAATTCTTTCAAAGTGTGCATCATAGGAATGAAACCCCAAAAAGTTGTTATGGAAACAAGTTGGTTCCATTTTGGTCAGTCACTTCTGTGCCAGTATGAGGAACAAGCATCCATCAAGTATGCCCATGAAAACAAATACAATCATGCCTGATAAGCTGCTGGGTGCCCCAACAGCAGTGCAGTGAAAAAGCTGGGATACATCTGCATTCCATGATTTTACTGCTCTACATGTGTACTTCTGTGTTCGGTAAATCTCACATCGGCTTTTGCTAGCATTTGAATAGGCACATTTGTTTTGGACAGGCTCATTTCTCCCCTCCTGGTTTTCAGATTTGTAACATAGCCATGCTCAACAGGAGGACCAGGAGTTAGCACTCTGTGCATGCCCATATGGGTTTCCTTATCAGGCCACAACCTACGTTTGAGCAGTGGTTTGATCGGAACATACATACTCGTTTAGAAGTTTGGGGTCACCTAGAAAGGTCCTTGTTTTTGAAAGGAAAGCAAATTGTTTGTCCATTAAAATACAATCAAATTGATCCGAATAACAGTGTAGACATTGTAAATGTTGTAAATGACTGTTGTAGCTGGAAACTGCTGATTTTGTTTAATTGTTTATTTTTGTGCATGCTGAACTGTTGCTCATACAGTGTGATCAACAGGCAATTTTGGATATTTGTTTCTTTACTGAACACAGACTTTTACATGACTCACCGGAACAATTGCTGCAATTCCATTATTCTGCTGCCGACCTGTTCACCAATACGTTGACAGAGAAGAAAGAAGAGAGACAAAACTGTCCTATTCAGATCTCAAATGAAATACTGCAATCCGCCATTACGGAGCATTTCAAATGTTTAAACCATAGACAATAAAATTGGGGAAATACACACATGGATTAACTATCATCAACAAGACATTGCGAACTGTTGTGTGCTAGCGTTTGTGGAAAACTGGCTGGATCCCTTTGTGGCAGACTCGTGAAGCCATCTATTATCACATAGTTGTTAGGGTCATTTTAAAATCATAATGATAACAGAAAATCACCCAAATGGCTCTGATCAAAAGTTACAAACCCTTGAACGTTTGGCCTTGTTACAGACACACAAGGTGACACACACAGGTGAAAACGTAGGTGTATAAATAGTCAATGAGTTTGTTAGCTCTCGGGTAGATGCATTGAGCAGGCTAGATACTGAGCCATGGGGTGCAGAAAATTACTGTCAAAAGAAGAAGGTGGAAAAGGATATTTAAAAAATCCAAAGCCTTGCAAATGCTTGTCAGTACTGTTTAATCACTTATAAAGAATTGGGAAATTCAGGGATCTCTTGATACCAAGCCAAGGTCAGGTAGATCAAGAAATTATTTCAGCCAAAACTGCCAGAAGAATTGTTCAGGATACAAAGAACCCACAAGTAATCCCGGGAGAAATACAGGTCTGAAAAAAAATGGTGTGGTGGTTTCTAGCAGCACAATACGACTACACTTGAAAAAGAAAAATGAGCTGCATGATCGAGTTGCCTGAAAGAAGCCTTTAATGTGTGTTGTGGCAATTTCTTAACTAATGTATTTTGGAGACATGTTTGCTTATCTATTACATGGTATGTAACTCTGGTCTTTGGTTGTGACATGCATCTGTATTATTTCAGACAATCATTAGGTTCTCTGACCATCTGCTCAACTGCCTTAACCATTAAGGGTATCTGTCCTTTGTTCCTTAGGAATGTGATTGTGGGGGACGGTAGGGGCAGTTGTTCCTTTAGGTAAACACAACAGGGAACAATATGGCAGGATGCTGTAAGCCCTAACTGAGTTGAAGAGATTACCCATGTGGAGAAGGACAGTATGCCCTTTGTGTCAGGCCTAGGTGGTAATAGAACAAAAGGAATGTATTCTATTGAGTTAGCACAGAGGTGCAGCATTATACCACACCCCTTTGACTGTTATAAATACGAGCTGTACATGTAATTTACTCCAGAGACTCCTCGAATGATTATTCGGTAAGCATTTGACACGTCTCT
>JACXGJ010006922.1:0-32453 GCA_016801105.1 Esox niger
GTGAAAAGTATAGCCTACGGCTAACAACCAAAATGAAACACACATCCGTGTGCAAACATTCAACATAAATAGGTTCCCCAATTGGAGGCAATAACGAACACCTGCCTCCAATTGGGGAAACCAAAGCACATAGAGATGGCTAGAGCCATCTCTTTTGGCCATGTCCTGACTATGGCCCCAGCCAGCGCAAAGGTGGCTAAGGGCATAGCCAGGACATGACAGGAGTGGCTTACCCAGTCTCCAGATTTGAACCCTATAGAAAATCTTTGGAGGGAGCTGAAAGTCTGTATTGCTCAGCGGCAGCCCCAAAACCTGAAGGATCTGGAGAAGGTCTGTATGGAGGAGTTGGCCAAAATCCCTGCTGCAGTGTGTGCAAACCTGGTCACGTATGATCTCTGTAATTGCAAACCAAGGTTTCTGTACCAAATATTAAGTTCTGCTTGTCTGTTGTATCAAATAATTACAGTATATCATGCAATAAAATGCTAATTAATTATAAAAAAATCATACAATGTGATTTTCTGGATTTTACATATGATAAAAATTACAGACCTCTACATGCTTTGTAAGTATAAAAACCAGCAAATTCAGCAGTGTATCAAATACTTGTTCTTCCCACTATACTTTATGATGAGTGTAAATTATTACTAGATAACCCATGGTGAGGGTAGATGCTTTATCATGTGCATACTGTAGCGCAGCTAGCCCCTGATAACATGGTGGGAAACCTTGCGCTACAGAGTCCAGCTTCGTGCTATAATACGCCATGGGCTGCCTCCTCCTGCCACTACAAGTGTCCTGCATCAATACTGCCGAAACATACCCCTTGGCCCTGTTGGCAACATACAACAGAAATGGTTTAGTGTAGTCAGGTGCGCCCAGAGCAGGAGCAGACTGCATGTCCCGTTTAATAGTTTCAAACGCTGCTCGAGCGACACAATTCCAATTCAATTTGGCACTCAGCAGCTGCTGTCTGGTGTCTTTGATAAGCTCCCTAAGAGGTGCAACTTTGATAGTGTACTCCTCTATCCACTCAGAGCTAAACCCAGTCATTCCCAAGAATGTAAACATCTGACTTACGGTCTGATGGAGCAGCGCACTGCTCAGCCCCTCTAGCAGACTTGGGGAGATGGCCTTCATCTGATGAGCTATAGTCCTGCCTTAAGTACTCAACCTCAGACTGACAGTATTGAAGCTTTTTCTGAGACACCTTGTGACATCCTTCCGCCAGTCACTGCAACACTTTAATGGAGTCAGCATGGCATTGTTCCAGGGTGGGAGCACATATAGGTAGGTCATCGACATACTGAAGTACTGTTCCCTCCAACACAATCTCCTCCAGGTCTGCCTTAAAGACCTGGTTAAAAATGTGTGGGGAGTGTTTGAACCCTTGAGGCAGTCTCGTATATCTGTATTGCCTTTCCCCGTAAGTGAAAGCAAACGGATGCCTGGATTCCTCTGCTAAGGGGACACTGAAGAAGGTGCCACATAAATCTATGACACTGAAAAACTTAGTGTCGGGAGGGATGTTAGTCAGCAGCGTGTGTGGGTTCGGGACCTCGGCCAAACAGTCCTCCACTATGTCATTGATGGGCCGCAGATCATGAACTAGACGCCACTTCTGCTTATCCGCCTTTAAAACAGGAAACAAAGGTGTGTTAGAATCAGTGATCGTTTCTTCGAGTACCTCTGCCACAGCTAAACCCCCAAAAGTTGGTTCAGTACCTGCTACTGCCTCTGGTTTCATGTAATACTGTATTTTCCATACCGGTTTTGCCCCTGGCTTGACTTTAATGAACACAGGATTAGCTGATTTAACGAGCCCCACATCTGTATCGTGTTGAGACCATACCTGCTCAGGAACTACCCGTTCCATATCTCTCCTCAACTGTGCCTGCCTGTCCTCCACATTCCCCCATCTGAACATGTTGACTTGTAGCGACTTCTATTTCCTGAGGCTCTCCAACCATATGTGAATAACCAAGTATTTTAGTGAAATCATGTTCAGGAGAGTGGAAGATCAGAGGCTGTCAGACTTGGTCCAAGGGACCCTTGTCGCCTGTTTCATCATCGGTCCTAGGTCCTTAGCTTCAAACCCATCATTTACCAGCAGTGTGATATGGGGGACTGAACCAGGTACATCAAACCATGCGGCTATTATGTCTGAAACTTCAGCATCACCTACTGCCATAGCTGTGACCTGTTTACCAATGACTCAATGTGAGCCGGTCTACCATTGACCATATCGACCCAAAACTGTTAAAAAATGTGTTCCTGGTAGGGATCATATTTCAGCGTGCAATGGTAAGCCAAGGATGGCCTCTATTTGCGCTTCAATGTAGGATCCCCATTTGTGAGTAACTGCCCCAACGGCCTCTTCTATGTTACCAATTCAGTACACATTTGCCAATGGTGCCCGGTGTAGCGACATCTGTGTTTTGACACCCAATTTATCTGTGATTATCCCATCAGGTGAGCACAGAATGTGCAGCCTCAATCTACACAAGGTATCCCTACACAACAAGTTTACTGGAGTGTGTTCAGAAATTAAAATAGGTATTTTTACCAAGCGTCCGCTCGTGTATAGATCTACTGGAGCTGTCATTGTCCCGAGAATCCTATTGTCTTAGCATATTTACCTGACTTAGGAAGGTGAGAGGCATAATTTGGACTTAAACAAGTGTAAGTGGCTCCGGTGTCTACCATCATTGGTGTTAGAAATCAGCCATGTCGTATAGTGGTAGTAATAATAACTTGCATACTCGGTAGTCAAGGGAGAGAGTATTCAATTGTTTATTGCAGCATATTGATAGTCTATTAGCACATGATGTTACAGGCTCAGACTCTTACCTACTCTCTTTGTCTCTCCCTACTCTCTCAACTGGAATGTGGGGTACAAGCTGTTAAATACCTTGAGGGGTGTGTTTACCTAGCAAAGCCAAGACACTAACCCCCACACCAAATGGTCTATGCATACATTCCTGTGGTTACCAGAGCCCAACCACAGGGCGAATCTTAACTTTCTGTTATTCTCAACATCTAGGCACAATCACTTCTAATGAACTATACATTCATATTGTAGTTGTTAATGCTCAGATCCTACATTGGTGTGCCCCTATCATTTATCTGAACCTGCAGCATAGGTTCTTCATCAGCTTGTGATGTTACTGTTACAAACTGACCCACCCCCATAGGATTATTTGGGCCCCCTAAATATTGTTGGTTCAGTCCTGCATATGGATTTACAGGACCTCGCCCTGAGACTGCTGCTACATCCCTTGGGTCTGGTTATCCCCCTGCCAACCCTGGGACTGCTGTCCTACCCCTTGCACCTGGTTAATACCCTGCCATCCTTGGGACTTTGATTGCACTGGAGCCAAATTAGTATTCCATAAATTGGTCATACAAAACTGTTTAATATGTGCTTCCTGGTTACAACCCCAACACACCCTTCTAGAGGCCTTAGGGCCCTTTCATGACTGGTTCTGTTATTATGGCATTTACTACTGGCGTTGGGGGAAACTGACTCAGGACTTGTGGCTGCTTTGCTGGGTGTGGACTTCACTGGAGGACTGGTGCCATGGTGCCTTCCCCAGGAGGGGTCACTATAACCGGGGCTTATGTCTTTTTCATAGTTGTCAGTTCATCCAGTTGAAAGTGAGTGAGCTTACTTTGAATGTATTTCCCCTGCTTGTAAATTTTTTTACATTCTGTCTGTACCTGTTAACAGCATTGACAAAATAGTCTCTGAATTCTTTATGTGAATTTGATGTGATCAATCCTACTGCATCCTCAAGCTTGGTTCTCACTGGAGCGGGCATCGCTTCCACCAAAGCTTTCCTGAACATATGAGGCACCGGTCTGTTTCTGGATCATGCTCCGTTTCCATCCTCCATTTGTCAGCCTGTTTATCTATGTACTCAGCAAGGCTGTCTGTGTACCCCAATGGAGCTCCCTTCAGCACATCAGTGTCCACCACAGCAGGGAATTCCTCCCTCAGGGCCCTCCACAATTAATGTCTATAGGGATCGAAAGATCGGCCGTCCCCAAAGGCTCTCCCAATTGTCCATGGCATGTCACCGTCTCTCAGCACCATCTCCGCTTTTGTCGTACCCAGCACCCTGAACAGCAGGGCCTTGATGTCCCCTGTTGCCAGTATTTTACCCATAGTCAATTTCTCATGTACCCTAATCCATTTCCCAGCCCCATTATGGAGATTGGGTAATTTCTCAACAAGGCCCTCCGTGTCCTAGGTTGGCCATGGCACATAATAGTGTTGGTGCCCTTTAACTAAAATAGGTGCCATATTGGTATAGTGATCAGGTGTTTTCAATGTGTGACTACATCTTAACCTCCCTTTCAGATCTCTATTATAGTGGTCTGGACTAGTTATGGCCTCTGCGCCCACCTCCCCAGGCTGCTCTTCCTCCACCTGGCTATCTGAGTCATCCAGTGGCTCTGAATCCCCCCACTGCGACCCCTTCAATTTGTTCACTTCTTCCTCAAGTCATTGCGGATAACTTTTAGATTTATTCTTCCTGCCCCTCTGTCCTTTTCCTCTCGCCTTAGTACATTCTAGCCAATCTGAACACTCCCTGTAACAATCTACTCTGATCTCGAGCTTCCCCTTAACTTGTTTGTTTTTCCCCTGAGTGGGAGACACTAAAGGTTTTACCTTCTCCATCTCAACTTCCCCCTTTAATTGTCTCTACTCCAGATACCAGTGGGCATTGTGTGTCCTTGTATGGTGGGGGCTCTTCAGCCCATCTAACCTTTTCAGCTGTCTTTTCCTCATCTTCCTGTAACATATCTCGGGCTCGAGCCAAACTAGCCAGCTGACCTTTCCCTTCATCCAAAAAAATTCTAATGACTTTCTGCTCTTTACCCCGTTCCTGCTTACGTGAGTCACAGTTGTCATCAAGTTTGTCAAACTTAATGAGACCATCTAGCTGTTCACACATCAAAAGTTCCAGTCACTTTTTCTAAAGTGTTAGATACTGCTTCAATTTGTTCCTTGCATAGAGGAAACCTCCTAGCCAAAATCTGTACCGGCGTGCCCGCCATGTTAAAGCCTGCGTGTGGCTTCAGGGCTCCCATGACTGTCCAAACGTATCGCCTCCTAGGACCTTTTACTTTACACACGGGTCTAAAGCTAGATACGGTTGGTGACTAGTGCCCTTCCAGATGGCAGCTGCAACAGCGCTCCAACTTTCTGGGACGGATATCAATTTTCCCTACTTCACTCCTGCCACAGACACAATGCCCCAAAGATGCGATGAGACAAAGATCATGCGTTATTAATGTATGTATGTAAATAATCCCCCACCAAATTGCAAGACCGTTAACTGCAACACAATATTTCAATGTCTAACACTTCACAACGTCAATCGCATTCGCCGCCCAACTGACGTATTGGGTACGTAATCCCTGTTAGCAAAGGCCAAACTTTTTATACATAATTCAGTGTTTCAAAAACCACAATTCTTCAGTCGGTCTTTGCAGTTGTCTAATGAACAGCTCATCCAAATCTAGCTGACTAGACAAATTCTGAGTCTCCCTAACGTAATCAAAAAAAAAAATGTACAGAGGTGTCACCAGGGCCTGCAAATATCTTGTGCCGTTTGTTTAACTCAGTCCAACGTCTCCCGGGCAGTTCGGTCAAGCAAGAGATGTCTCTGTCCAACTCCTGGCTGGCTCGCCAATTATGTCATGGAAAATCAACCACTCTTTACTAAAAACAAAAGCACTTCAACTCAGGATATTGTGAATCCAATAGACTTTAATGAAAATCATACAATAATGACAGACATTAAAGCCAGGTCCTTCTGCAGATACACCCCTAATGTTCTGAGTCTGGACCATGGCTTTGATACAGAACTTTCACACATTACGCCCTCTGGTTGGCAACCCCCCGGGGTTCTATTAGTATAAATATTACTCTACAAATCTATTAGGCTAAATAATTATTCCCGAAACGGAATACAGACAATTTTCTTTACCAGTCGAGCAATGCATTGGCGTTGCGTTCAACTCGATAGCCATATTAGAAACCCCCAGGTTAGACCTGAAAGACACACCGTTCACATAGCCTATTCATTTTGGACCTTGTCTATTTCAAATAAATCCTCTTGGTTTTTTGATAATCTATTCATGCTATCTATTCAACTTTAGATTGGCTGTCTAATTTTCCTTTTGTAAATTTTAAAGGACCTTAAACAAATTAAAATACTATAGTTTGTGTTCTTCAAAATATTAATTCCATGTATACTTTTTGCTGGACCGCGTAAGCGCAGCTGGTCAGGAAGTGCAAATATCTCTTACTGAGTGATTGACTCCCCTTTGTTAAATACCATAATGGTTAGGGAAGCAGACCTGCAAACTATAGGTCCTGCGTTCGAGTCTTCTCATAGTCAAGACAAAATATGTTTTAGGATTGGTTCCGTATAGACAAAATATTGCTGTCTATAGCCGTCGGTATCAATGTTATAGTAATCCTAAAACAAAACTGTTTACGGTTATATTGCGACTGTTTCACAATATATTCTTGAAGTACGCATCCGTGCATGCTTTTTGGGTCAATACAGACAAAAACGTAGCTGGCAACAACACTCAGTAGCTATATTAAAGCAAGCCTAAACTAAAACTGTTTACGGTGGATTTTTGAAGTATGTTTCTGTGTTCTTTTTTGATGGTAATGTAGGATTTAGCAAAACCCTTTGGGCAGTAAAAGAATAGAGGTTTCCACAATTCTCTCACCTTTTCACTTGATGAGAAATTTAGCTATTGCCATCTGCAGGTGATGGTCACAAAATTTGAATATCATCAAAAAGTTGATTTATTTCAGTAATTCCATTCAAAAAGTGATACTTGTATAATGTATACAGTCATTCCACACAGAGTGATGTATTTCAAGTGTTAATTCCCTTTAATTTTGATGATTATAACTGACAACTAATGAAAACCCCAAAATCGGTATTTCCGAAAATTTTAAATTGAGATGCTCTGATGATGAACTGATGCTCTGGTTGGATGGTGATTCTGCGGAGGAGAATGTGTATGCTAATAGGGCTGATTCATATGCTAATGACGACAAACAGCGTTTAGCTCTGGGTGTTATTGTTTGTCTGAAAGTCTTGGCAGGTCTAGTGCTGAAGAGTCCCAATTAGAATAAAAGGGAATAAACAGCAGCAGCTGCGGTCACCATTTAGTCATAATTTTACCTCCGTTGGGGTCATCATTCTTAGATCTTGTGGAGCTCGGTGCACAGATAGTGAAAGTCTCTTAGGATTGCGGTTGTTAGGTGAAGTCAACTAATGAAAAGAAATCCTAGGCGTGTTGAACTTGCTTTGTAGTATAGGCCACTGTTGGTGTGGTGCCAGCTCAACAATCTTTTTCAAAGTCAGCCAGACCAAGGAGCTGATCATGGACAAGAGGAAAGGGGGGGCAAGAAAAACCAAATATACCTTGATCGGGGTTAAGTTGTGTGGCTAGAGCATCAAATTCTTCAGTGGGAACATCATCCATCTGCAAAAATTGTGTTAGTGTCTATTCTCCCTTAGCATGTTGAAAGATTTTGCATGAGATTTTAGATCCTCAAAAAGTTCTACAGCTGAGCCACAGGGAGCACCTTGAAAGATTGCATCACTATTTGGTATGGCAACTGCACCGCCCTCTGATCACAAGGTGCATTAGAAGATTTAAAGCCAAGTTAAATCATAAGGGCCCAGCTCCCTGTCATCCAGGAACTCCACACCAGGAGGTATCAGAGAAAGGCCCTAAAAATAGTCCAGCCCTAAATATAGTCCAGCCACTGAAGTAATATACTTTTATGTTTACGACTGCATAGCAGCAGGGCAAGCAGTACCAGTGCACCATGTTAAGAACTGAAAAGACCTTGTAAAACCACCTTAACCCAACAATGTTAAACATGGAACATTATCTAATGTTCCAGTTTTTGCCAGACTGCGTAGGCTGAGCCAGCTAAGAAGAGTGAATGTTTCTTACTAACTGACTGACTGCTCCTTGTTAAATCACGTAGTTAGCGAAGCGGTCCGGCAAACTATAGGTCCCTTGTTCGGATCTCTTCACAGGCAAAGCGAAGTATGCATAATTAATTATTCTGTATAGATGAAAACTTCGCTGGCTAAAACCTTCAATATTTACTTTATTGTAAATAAAACAGATTACGGTTATTTTGTGACTGTTTCTGGTGGGTTTTCGAAGTACGCATCCATACATGCGTATTGGGTCAGGAGAGACTAACACATTTGCTGGACGCAACATACAGTAGTTATGTTATAGTAAGCCTTAATTAAATCTGTATGCAGTTGTATTGCTCTCATGTCCTGGCTATGCCCCAAGCCATCTCTGCACTGGGCTAGGGCCATAGTCAGGACAGAACAAAAGAAGGTGCCTCTAGGCAGCTCTATTTTAGTTTGCTCTCCCCAATTGGCGGCAACAATCCACTCCTGCCTCCAATTAGGGAATGCATTTATGTGAACTTTTCCCCCACACTCTTTGTGGATTATTTTAGTTATATGGTTTGTAGATGACCCAAAGTCACAGGAGCTGTACATTTGTTTCTTCACTTTCATGATTAAAACATGGATTACCAGCACCACATTGTCTCTGCGCATTTGTCCTGCCAACAACACCAGCCTTGTGACAATTGTGACTTTTTCTGGCATGGAAAAGTTAATCTTATGAATATTCCTAGGAAGATAGTAGATACTTGTTAGCCTGTTACTGGCTAATAAGCTGTTAAAACAGCTAGTGGCAAAAGTCATACAGTTCATAGACGCTATGATGGAGTTACATTTAATAAGAAACATTAATCAGTTTAAAACAATGGTGTCTAGCGACTGCTGAAACATGTAATGCTGTGGTGTAGTGGTTAAAGACAGCGCCTTTCATGTGGAAGACCTAAATTCAAGGTCTGTAAAACGGCCAGTGGCAGATGCCATACAGTTCATAGACGCTATTTGTGGTGGAGGTAAACTTAGAAAGAAATGACACAGCCTTCAATGTGGGCTAAAGTAGGCTTGCCTGGTTTATTCTTTTTTTACATAGACATTAAGTAACTTTTTTTCTTTCCTTAACTATTTTGTAAAGTATGTAAAAATGTATTGTACCTGTTGTTTATAAATATTTTTTTTAGAAACAACAGGTTTTATTTGAAGCACTTCTGCATCATATTTTTCATCTTGAGGAATCAGCAACTATACGCTTAACCATATGGCATTTACATCATCATCATCTTCGTCTGCTTATCTGGTATCCGGTCGCGGGGGCAGCAGCTCCAGCAGGGGACCGCAAACTTCCCTTTTTCTCAAGCCACATTTGCCAGCTCTGACCGGGGGGTCCCCGAGGCTCTCCCAGGCCAGTGCTGAAATATTATCTCTCCACCTAGTCCTGGGCTTACCCCGAGGTCTTTTCCCAGCTGGACGTGAATGGAACACCTCCCTAGGGAGACTTCTTGGGGGCATCCTTACCAGATGCCTGAACCACCTCAACTGGCTCCTTTCTATGCAAAGGAGGAGCGGCCCTACTCCGAGTTTCTCACGGATAACTGAGCTTCTCACCATATCTCTAAGGGAAACGCCAGCCACCCTTCTGAGAAAGTTCATTTCAGCCGCTTTTAACCATGTTCTAATTCTTTCGGTCATGACCATGGCATTTACACTCACTGTTTAAAGCCTTCTTTCAGGTTTTTCTCTTTCTCTGAATCTAACAATATCTGAGCCACTGTGGAAAATCAGAATAATCCCATTTTGCTGTGTGTGTGTTTGTGTGCATGCTTGCCTGTGTGCATTCTTGGCTGGCGTCAAATTCAAATGGCCACTGAGGACGAGGACAGACAGTGGTCTGCTCAACTCATCCAATTACCTTTCCCTACTTTCATCTTCCTCTACAGGTATTAACATGGTGATAGTGAACATTAGACACTGGACCCTGCCAAATGTCATAGTTACACACACACGTTCGAAGGGGACAGTGGGTCATAAAAACTGGCTGGCATTTCCGGTGAGTGACACATCCATCATGGTTTTTTGAAAAGCGCCATGATAGGACAAGGCCCAGTCAACAACCAACAGTAGGTTGGGGAGGCTGTGTATGATGGCGTTTTTAAGGGGAGGAGAAAGTTGTTGTGACATCTGTTGAGATGCAAGCAACTAGCCAGCCAGGTGGACAAGACTTGTCACCACTACAGCTAACTAATATCCAGCATTGGAGCTCTTGCTTAGCACTGAAATAAGAATTACAAGTGAACAATTACTCTGCCCTAAGTGCTAGAAACAACTCATAAAATCAAGTCTCCAATGGGTATAGGTCAAACAAGAGACATTGTACACATCAAACCACGAACATAAACCACAGTGATGCACTTGAAAAATGCATTTCCAAGGTCACTGCTTCACCCATTCATCTTTTTTCCTTGTAGAACTTCACAATTAACTATTAATGGGTTGTGTGGTTGTCCGACCTTGCTTTGTTTAGATGAATTCACTAACTGTAAAACATTCTGGATGAGAGCGTCTGCTGAATGACTAAAGTATCAAATGTTAAGAGGAAAGAATCTGAAGTAGGAGTGAGTCAGAGAGCAAGGAGGAAAAGAACTAAAAGATAGAGGTGGAGAATAGAGAGGTGACAGTGAGTTTGTCTGTTGGATTGGTTTGTGGGTGCTGATATCTTCAAAGGCACAGCGTCTGCTGCACCTTACACGTCCACACGCATGAAACATAACACACAAACACAGAATAAAAGGAATTTTATATGACTTTATGTATGTCATTTATGAGTTAAAGATCTGCAATATGTGTCCACTCAACAACCCTGACAGGTTGCAAGAACTAACAACACTTAGCAAAGAGTCCAGTGTATTTTGGGCTGTCTCTGCAACCTCCTAGTAATTCAGTTCCTCTTCTGAAATGCTGTCATAACAGGTCGCCAGCTCGTTCGGCTATTCTTAGCTCCCATTTTCATTTATTGGGTCCCCTGACATACATACATACAGACTCACAGACACACACATTATATTCAGGTTAAGATGCATGAGACGTGAAGTCCCAGTGCTGAAAATAACCTAGCTACAATTAGCCTGCTGTTGCCCCCAGCCCACACATACATCAGTAAGAATTAGTGTTGATGCTAACTCAAGCACGCATTGCTAGCTTTTGGGAAATTAGCTGCATTTGAATGGGTCAGATAAAAGTGGCTAGTGACTTTGAGTCTATGAAACTGATATGGACAGTGTCAAATCCATCTTTGAATGATAAGAATTAGGCAAAGATAGTACATCACAGTGTTTTGTCATTGCTAACTGTTCAGTTCAGCATTAAAGGGTGGAAAATAGATCTATATCAAGATCATTGGAAAATAGGGGATGGTTGAATCAAGAAAGAAAAAAGAAAAATCCATTGCAAAGGTTTGACCCCACATGAATATCATATTTAAAACTGCTGAACATTTAAGCCACACGCTGAAACACGCACACCCATATGTGCACAGCAAGGAAATACAGCTGGGAAATAGTGATTTTGTGATGAGGTAATGGCAAACCAGTAAATATGGAACATCTTTTGGATTGCAATGTTACTCAGGGACCAACGCTCCATCATCCAAACTGCCTTTACATAAGGACACACATAGAGCAGCTGAGGACCTATAACATTTCACAGACTCAAGAAAGTTCCCCCATCCCCTAGAAGAGGATATAGCTAGAATAAAAAAAAACGTGCAAGATCATATCATATTTGTAACATCATGCATTTATAAAGTATCCATCGCTATCCAAGCTGGTTTATGCAAAAGTTAAATGAAGTAATGAGTTAAGCCTCAAGTAGATTATTAATTTAACATTTGTTTAAACTGTGTTTCATATCATTGGACTACGTAAGTGAATAAAAAAGAGGTTGCTGTGACGACCACGCCATCTGCTGCCCATCCTCCCCCTGCAGGAGGCGCGCTTCGGCGTTCGACGTCACCAGCCTTCTGACACCATTGCCCATCTCATCAACTCATCGCACCTGTTGTCTCGTCCAGTGCACCTGATCATCATTCACAATCATTCCCCTCAGTATATATTTTCCCTCTGCTCCCTTTGTCTTTGTGTGTTATTGTCTCGACGTGAAGAGCATATGTCAGCTCGTTGAATAAATGAACGTAAACTTACCGACTCCGTCGTCTGCTTCACAACGCTGACAGTTGCTCAGAAACTCTAACCCCGGCAAATCCACAAAATGCACCAGGTATGTACGTATGCATGCATAGGTGTACACATACATGCCCATCCATAACTACACTCCTGCAAACACACACTGAAAGCAAACCATTTTGATCTTTAATACCAATCGCAGCAGAGAGCTAGTCTCCAATGGCTTCATAGGAAAACAAGGAAATAATTTAGACTGGAGGGGAAAAAAGGATGTTATCATGTTAACTTAAAGTTAATTCCTTTTAAAGCCTGACCACATAAATAACTTCCAATTTACAACAGAAGAGCTTGTCGAAATGATAATGTTGTCGACCCACTTGCAAAAATAAGGAATTTTAAAAAAATTGAAGAAAATTACAGTATAAACAAGGCAACGCCAGTTCTGCCGGCGTGCGATTTGAAGAAATTAATGTTGTTGCCCAGACTGGATTTGATCTGCGGTTTAGTATGTGACAGACTGTCTTTGACCACTACGCTATTGGGTGGGTGTGGGTGCACGTGATATGTGTGTATGGATGTGGTGTCTGTTTGCTTCTTGCATTGTCAAACCAATTAGTCAAAACTCCACGGTTCACAAAATTTGTTCCCTACATTAGTTAAAATCCAAACCAATAGGTATAACAAGATCACTACTACATTCAACATATCAAATTAGAAAGAGATGGCTGGCTAGCTAATAGCTGTAGAGTATCTATAATGAAAACAATGACTCAAATCACTCCATGGCTGGTTAATTTCTTTAGAAAACAATGACAGTTGAATAGCTTTTTATTTTATAAATGTCTTTAATATTTCCCTTTGTTGCTTTTGTTTCATGTAAAGCACTTAGAATTGCCTTGTTGTTGAAATCTGCTATAGAAATAAACTTGCTTGTTTGCTAATGTCATGACATTACCTTCTCACAATGTTCTGGCAAAGTAATCTGAAGGTAATTCCATAACCACATAATTGGGATTCTTCCTTACCTCCTCATCACATTGCAGGAACCTAATTACACCATGTACTGATAAGGTAGCTACTTACATACATGTTTGGTAATGACCCTACTTAACTCCAACTGCATCTGAAGGAAGTTGCATGGAAACATAATTGATAATTTTCCTTACCTGCTCAGGATGTAGCAAAAACTTAATTACACGACGTACTGACAATGTGACAACTTTTGTACCAGTTTGGTAAAGTTCTTACATAACTATAACCAGGAAATGTTAACTCATATTTTCGTTGCAACAATTGACTTTACTTACAGTGTCATTACTTGCCTAAACATTCTGAGGGGAGAGGGAAATGGATTACTGCATTTGAGCAACAGACTGCAGGACAGCTACTATGTGTTGGGAACATCAGACAAGTAATGGCACAAACAGCAGCCACAGAAGCAACTGCTGTCCTGGCAGCTGGAGGTATAGCAATAACAGTATTAGATGGAGCATCATTTAACCACTACATGAATGACTTGTGGGTCGCAATGAGAAATCAGTGGCCATTGCAACTAGACATGACCAAGCTAACTGAGATGACATTGAAGGATGACATGAGCTGTGAACAACTCATCCAGGACCTTCAAGAAGCCTGGATGGCGGAGACAGGTGAAAGATGGATCTCCAGTAGGACTACACAATTGTTGTTTTCACACACCCTGGCTTCGATGCCATGGATTGGAACCTAAAGAAAAGTCACATAAAACACCTTGTCAAGCGTTTCTGAGAGGCTCAAAAGGAAAATACAGAAAACCTGAACCAATCACAGGCCAAGCTAATGAGAAAACAACTAGCAGAACTGGAGGATAAAGACAGTAAGGAAGCAGTAATAACACAAGCAACCATCTTAACAATCCAGCCCACCTCTGCACCAACAGACACCTCGGCAGTAGTGGCAGCCCAACATGATACAGCCTCAGACCTTTGCTCCAACACCAGTCCAGATATATACTGGATTTATGCCACCACCAGAGAGCACATATGGTCAACAGAGAGGGGGAAATGGACAAGGAACAGCAAACAGAGGAGCCTGAGGAAACTATGCAGGACAGCCACAAAGACAGGCAGGAAGAGGCAGACCAGCAAAAGGACAGTCTGATGTTTGTTGGGGCTGTCAGCAGCCTGGACACAGACGTAGCGAATGTGTTATTAACCCATGGCAACCACCTTGCCAACAACAGTACCAACCGCCACAACAGCAGGCCCCTGGTCCAAATGGGCAAGGCCCCATTTGGTATTTTGATTGACACTGGCACTACACATTCTTGTACCTGCCTGTAACAAATCATACAGTTCAGACTAAAGGTTTCTCGGGGATAGTACAACATGTTCCATTCACCACGCCTCAAAGCATTCAAGTTGGAAACAGCCAAATTGAAGCTCCGCTTCTCTGCTCCCCAAGGACACCAGTCTACCTTCTTGGCAGAGACTTATTGTGCAAACTAAATGCAACTATTTCATGTACTGCAGATGGAGTGATCTGTGACTTCCCAGGGGTCCCACATCAGCTCATAATGTGTCAGCTTGATCCATCTACTAATAATTCACTAGCATTCAGTTTGGCGCCCCTCAAATAAAATGTTCTATACGATTTGTGGCGTTCCTGGCGCCAATACTGCCCTGAAATAGAGAACCTTTCAATTACTCGTAATTGGACACATAAGAATGGCCTACACTGTACAATGAACTTCCATCAGTTCCAAACAGATGAAGAATTTAAGATGGACTGGTGCCAATATGTGGCTGAACGAAAAGGGATGAAAAAAGTTGCAGCCATATACGTGAGTAAGGAAGGTGCGGCAGCTTCTGTAAATCTGTCAGAAGAAATGTTGCCATAGTACAAACTGTCAGGCACAAGTGTGCCTTATATAACTCTGGCCGTGTCAGAGGATTGGGAAGCCAAAGACTTAGGACCTATGGTTAAGAGGTTGCAGAAGGAGATGTGGACGCCATCCAAAAGAACCCCAAGTTTATACCATGGTGTGATGGTGAGGTGACGGATTGCTCCGCCATCTCCCGCTTTTCCCATTTTTCCAAATGCCATGAACTCATCCCGGTCTCCTTCATTTGTCTTGTCTCCAATTGTCTCACACACCAGGTCCCAATTAGATAATTAGTATGTGTTTAAATGCCCTCCACTGTCCTTGCCGCTCCACCTTCACTGGCCGTCCCGGCCTGGTCCGATAACCACCACTTGCTTTGCAGTGGTGCAGCAGACCTCACTATGCGGATTTACCATTGTATACTCAGAAAAAATCCCATTCCATTATTCGGCACAGGCAGCTGAGTTATTGCCACTCACCCACACTTGTAAATTAGGGGATGGCAAAAGACTGACTGTACATAGTGACTCCGCTTACGCGGTTGGTGTAGTGTGTAGCTGGGCAGGTGTGTGGGCAACTCGAGGATACCTGACTGCAGCAGGATCCCCTATTAAACATGGTGACTTGATTAGAAACTTGCTTGATGCTTTGAAATTACCTTCAGCTCTTGCAATAGTCAAAATGTGCTGCACGTACAGGAGGTAGAGACATTGTATCACAAGGTATAGTTGACTGTGCTGCTAAACAGGCAGCTGAAGCTCTGACCCCAGTTGAGTTTCACGCACTCCTTTAGGGGATTGTAGCGATTGCTCCCTGGAAGACGTACTGAACTTGCAAAAAGCAAGTCTCTTAACACCTGTTCTGGGTTTCCAGAGGATGCGTGCAGGACCCTGACTCCGGCCTGTGGCGCCAGGCAAGTTCTGGGAAAGTGGTTACCCCCACAGATTTGATATCCTTGTTGTGTAGAGCAGCACACGGTGTTTGCCACTCTCCAAGGGGGGAGATGGTAAGAATATTGTCAGCTGATTGGTTTGTTCCAAATTGTGCAGCACATTGGCAACATGTCATTTACCAATGCCAGACATGCCAAGAGCACGATATCAAAAAGGGAATTCAAACAGTCCCTGGGACTATGCCACCCCCGATGGGCCCGTTTACCCATTTGGTTATTGATTACATTGACATGATTGACCGGGGTGCAAACAAACGATACTGCTTTGTTTTGATTGATAGATTTTCACGTTGGTTGGAAGCCTTTCCAACTGCTAATTGTGATGCCAGATCCGTTGCGAAACATCTGGCTAATGAAATGTTTCGGCATTTCCTAGAGTATTTATAATAAAGAAATTAGTGGACTTAACCTGTCGAACCTGAGAAGTGGAAAAGAATATAGCCTCTTGTGTCTACCCTGAACAAATCCTCTTTTGCTACTGGCCGTTTCAAAAACTAATTGGCCATTTGTGGATGATACTGATACAGTTAAACTGACCAATGTTTCTTATTAAAATTCCATTACAAATTGTATCTATGAACTGCTGTATGGCATTTGCCACTGGCTGTTTTAACATTGTATTAGCCAGTAATAGGCTTTGCAAGTATCTACTAGGTTTTTGGAATAGTCAAGAACTGAGCAATTGCTAGCGAGTCTGCCAAAGCTATTTAATTTCATGGTATAAGAACTTTTTTTTTTCTTTGTGGCATTACAGTGTATTTTTTCTTTAATTTATGAATGACATTGATACAATAACTATCAATAAACGTGATGATAACTAACTTTTTCATCAAGTGAAAAGATGAAAGAATCGTCCCAGACGAAGAATGTACCAGAAATAATCACTGTACTTTATGACATAGTTTTATTGTGACCCACAAATAAAATGAATAAATGTTGTTGCTTTCAATAGATTTGAACATAGGTCTTCCACGTGAAAGACCTAAAGGTCTTCAACCATTATGCAACGGAATTACACATTTATGAAGTTGCTAAACACCATTGAGCATTGTGTTAAATTGATTAACGTTTCTTATTAAGTTTACCTCCATCACAAATTGCATCTATGAACTGTGTGGCGTTTGCCGCTAGGTTTTTTAACAGCTTATAAGCCAGTAATAGGTTTACCAGTATCTTCTATCTTCCTAAGACTTGAGCAATTGCTAGCGAGACTGAAGATTAACTTTTCCATTCCAGAAAAAGTTGCAATTTAACTGTATACAGTTTTAGTTAAGGCTAACTATAACGTAACTACTGTATGTTGTAGCCAGCAAATGTGTTTTGTCTATCCTGACCCAAAACGTATGCACAGGTTCGTACTTTGAAAATCCACCAGAAACAGTCGCAATATAACCGTAAACTGTTTTATTTCAGACTTTCTATAATGTAGGTTTTAGCCAGCGAAGTTTTCAGCGAAATTGAATAATTCATAATGCATACTTTGCTTTGCCTGTGAGAAGATCCAAACACGGGACCTATAAATTGCAGGTCCACTTCACTACGCTATTTAACGAGAGGCATGTGGTCGGCCAGTCGGTCAGTCGGTCGGCCGGTCAGTGACATTCTCTCTTCTTAGCAGGCACAGGCACTTACATGGTAAGGCAAAAATTGAGAGTCCACTACACCTTTTTCTGTCCTTTTCCAAAAAGTTTGTAAAGAAAAGTTTTGTGTGAGGAACTCTTTGCTGTCCTCACTCAAAACATTTAACCCTTATGTTCCTCACTCAAAACATTTAAAACTTTTTTGGAAAGAAAAAGATTCAGTGGTCTCATAATTTTTTTACGGAGCTGTGTATTAATTGGCCAAAATGTATTCTGTTTATGTTTTCTCAATATTGGGTTTTGTGTGTGGATTGATGAGAGAAAAATACAACGTAATCTATTTTAAAATGATGCTGTAAAGTAAAAAAATATTGAGAAAGTGAAAGGGTCTGAATACTTTCCAAATCCATTGTAGGTATCCCCTCAGCCCATCCCTTACAATATGTTCCAGCACTTTTCAATGTCTCCTAATAAAACATAGACTAGTTGAAACACTTCAGAAAGAATCTCCATGCTTAGCACAATATTATCAGGAGAGGGGCCTTGGAACTGGAGAGTACACACTCATTCCCAAAGGTTGCCACCTCTACACTAAGCATATCACAAACTCATAGAATGAATACTCCAAACCAAGTAATAATAATATATTGTACATACAATGTATGTATTGATGACTCTGAAGTAGTCAATGGTTTGGTATAACAGTATAAAAGATACAGAAGATAAAATAGCCTATAGTAAGAAAGCTTATTTTTTAAGCTCACACTTGACCTCTTTGCTTTTCAGAGGAAAGGCAATAGTAATTACCAAATAAGAAAAGCCTTGTGGTGTTCGATTGGGTCACCTGCCAGCTGACATGTTGGGATACACATAGTCAATTAGATACACAGTAAACAGAAAAAAACATTGTGACATGAAAACACTGGTTTTGAACTTGGGTTCCAGTGAAGAGGACCAATTAAATTAATGATATGCCTCCTCCATTATCTGGCTGCCCCAAAAAAGTCTCAGTCTAGTGATCCTCAAACTATGAACACATTACCGCCCTCCATACCAACTGAAAATCTACCAACTGGATACAGGTCTGTTGGCAAAATTTCAAGTTAGCTGTGGAGTAAGTGTACGTTATGTTCTTAATTCTGTGTTCATGCACATCTGCAGTTGAGTGTTGTAGTCTCAACAAATGGAATATTAGTATGAATCTCCTTTTTTGATGTCTATTAATGATTTTTTGAAAGGCCAATAACTCTTGGTAATAATAATAGTGTTGATTTCCCTGCTGAACTGCTTTATGACAATGGATTCAGGAATTAATCTGCACCTAATCTTTAGCCTCATTTATCATAATTGAACAGATTGCTTCACACTCCCTCCTGTTCTTTGGTGTGGTCGTGCACATCAAGGGAGGAAAAATGGAACGCTGATGGCAAGCAGCAATGGCATAACTTCCTTCGTTTTCTCTCTTTCCCTCATTGTCCTCTCTTTTTCTCTCTTTCACTCTGACATTTATCTCTCCATTAAGATCCTACGTATAGTGGGGCAAAAAAGTATTTAGTCAGCCACCAATTGTGCAAGTTCTCCCACTTAAAAAGAAGAGGGAGGCCTGTAATTTTCATTATGGGTACATTTCAACTATGAGAGACAAAATGAGAAGAAAAATCCAGAGAATCACATTGTATGGTTTTTGAATGAATTTATTGGTAAATTCCTCAGTAAAATAAGGATTTGGTCACCTACAAACAAGCAAGATTTCTGGCTCTCACAGACCTGTAACTTGTTACCTGTGTTAATGGCACCTGTTTGAACTTGTTATCAGTATAAAAGACACCTGTCCACAACCTCAAACAGTCACACTCCAAACTCCACTATGGCCAAGACCAAAGAGCTGTCAAAGGACACTAGAAACAAAATTGTAGACCTGCACTAGGCTGGGAAGACTGAATCTGCAATAGGTAAGCAGCTTGGTGTGAACAAATCAACTGTGGGAGCAATTATAAGAAAAGGGAAGACAACTGATAATCTCCCTCGATCTGGGGCTCCACGCAAGATCTCACCCTGTGGGGTCAAAATGATCACAAAAATCCCAGAACCACACAGGGGGACCTAGTGAATGACCTGCAGAGAGCTGGGAACAAAGTAACAAAGGCTACCATCAGTAACACACTATGCAGCCAGGGACTCAAATCCTGCAGTGCCAGACGTTTCCCCCTGCTTAAGCGAGTACATGTCCAGGCCCGTCTGAGGTTTGCTAGAGAGCATTTGGATGATCCAGAAGAGGATTGGGAGAATGTCATATGGTCAGATGAAACCACAATATATACCTTTTTGGTAAAAACTCAACTCGTCGTGTTTGGAGGAGAAAGAATGCTGAGTTGCATCCAAAGAACACCATACCTACTGTGAAGCATGGGGGTGGAAACATCATGCTTTGGGGCTGTTTTTCTGCAAAGGGACCAGGATGACTGATGCCTGTAAAGGAAAGAATGAATAGGGCCATGTATCGTGAGATTTTGAGTGAAAACCACCTTCCATCAGCAAGGGCATTGAAGATGAAACGTGGCTTGGTCTTTCAGCATGACAATGATCCCAAACACACCGCCCGGGCAGCGAAGGAGTGGCTTTGTAAGAAGCATTTCAAGGTCCTGGAGTGGCCTAGCCAGTCACCAGATCTCAACCACATAGAAAATCTTTGGAGGGAGTTGAAATCCGTGTTGCCCAGTGACAGCCCCAAAACATCACTGCTCTAGAGGAGATCTGCATGGAGGAATGGGCCAAAATACCAGCAACAGTGTGTGAAAACCTTGTGAAGACACAGAAAACGTTTGACCTCTGTCATTGCCAACAAAGGGTATATAACAAAGTATTGAGATTAACTTTTGTTATTGACCAAATATTTATTATCCAACATAATTTACCAATAAATTCCTTAAAAATCCTACAATGTGATTTTCGGGATATTTTTTTCTAATTTTGTCTCTCATAGTTGAAATGTGCCTATGATGAAAATTACAGGCCTCTCTCATCTTTTTAAGAGGGAGAACTTGCACAATTGGTGGCTAACTAAATACTTTTGTGACGGTGAGGTGACGGATTGGTCCGCCATCTCCCGCATTCTCCAGTTTGCCAACAGCCATGCACTCATCCCGGTCCCATTCATTTGTCTTGTCTTGTCATTCATTGTTCACACCAGGTCCCAATCATCCAATTAGTATGTGTTTAAATGTTCCTCCTCTGCTCCCCTCAGTTGTGAGTCATTGTTCCCATGTCGGTCCATGTAAGTAGTGCTCATGTTTGTCTATGTTCATTCTCAGTTTGCAGTTTGCCTTGGTGTTCTGTTGTTTTGTGTTTATATATTAAAGAGTCCACCGACCTGCAACCCTCTGCCTATGCCTGGTCCGTTTCACCCCACTACTAAAGCGTTCTGACAACTTTTTTGCCCCACTGTACTTTCATTGTTTCCCTAATTCTCTCTCTACTTCTAACCTCTCCTGTGTGGGTTTTGCAGGCATAAGTGATGAAGACATGATTAAATGCCTCGCTTTTTCCATCTTCAACATCTCCTTTCAGTCAGTCAGTCTATAATCTCCATGTATTGAGTGTAGCTGAACAATCCTCTAGTGTGGTCGATAGGTGTTATTTGTGATGTAACCAATAGGAAATCATATTATTGCACTTTCACCGACAGATGAGAATCATGTGTTAAGAATATTTGCAGGTCCACACTATACACTTGCTAAAGTAGTCACTAATTTGTGCCTGTATAGGTGAATTGTATCTTTCAGTAAGCGTCAATCTAGTTTGCACTTTTTCAATATGGGCCCAAATGTATTCATATGTTTTGCCTTTATCTGTAGACAGAACATAAAGATTGTTGTTGTGGCTATTGTTGTCCGGTAGTTCTAACCCATCTGATATATAGGACTTGTCTGTTTTTCTCTTTGTGTGATCCTTATATCAGACACCTTGGTCATGCGTACACGGAGATATAGTTACATTTTATATTTGAATTAATTATTTAATGGAGGAATAATGGTTACATGTGCTGGTAGAATAACTGGTATGTAATGTGTTCACACATTATAGCATGTTTATTACTTTTTTGTATTTTATACAACTTGCACTTCAGTAGGTCTTAACAAATGCTTCCAAACTGACAGCAATAACAGGGCTAAACAAAAGGACTCGGGAGATCATAGCTTCTTTTGCTGTTATTATTTTGTGTTCATGCATGTGCGTGTGTGTATACACACATCTTCTTAGTTTTTTTATTTAATTTAATTGAATGCAAAACTCTTTGGTTTCTGTCTGCATTTGCTCTGATGCTAATGGTTTATGTACACTACAATTAAGGGCCATTACCATACACTCAACACACATAAATACACGTCTGCATATCTCCCACCCTCAATGTCAATGGATGATATCAATGGTTTTTAGTGTGACATGCTAAGTGTGTGTTTTATTTAAAACTTTTTCTGAGAGTTTACAATTAAACCGTCTGTATTTGAATGATTTCCGTAGGAGTGATGGATTCCCATGGCACTTTAATGTAATTGCTGCTTAATCATATTGAAGCTTGAGCCAGAATTTCAGAGAAGGCTCACCCAACTATATGAACATGCACAAACCCAAATAAGATGGGATAAGCATACAATACATGGTCACTGGGAGGTAAGTCATACGAATGCTTGCCAAACAAACTTCGGACAACCACCTTGAGTCACTGAATAACAGGAAATGTCACCTAATAGCACCTGTCATAATCTATTAATTACAGGGCATGTCGTTCTTTTATACTGATAATGACTGTAATAAAATAAAGTCATGTTTAAGCTGTAACAGGATCTGTGACATAACAAACTTCACATACTGTTCACGCTAACAGGCAAAGGTCCAACTCTGAAAGGAGTCACTCTCACTGGTATTGGCCTCAATGTTATTTTGTCCCACTTTCAAAATTATATTTTCTGTAATAATAGAAAATAAATAATAATATTTTCAAAACTCAACCAAAGAAACAAAATATGATTTACATATTATTAATAAATACATTTTCTAAAATTACAGTTAAGTTAAGCACAGTGATAAACAATAAACCAGGCAAGCCTAGTTCAGCCAGCCCGCAATAAAAGATGAGATGATTCTAACCCGGGTTTTGAACATGGTTCTCCCCTGTAAGAGGCTGTGTCTTTAAACACTACACGAGTTGGTATAACATTTCAGTCTTAGATCATTTTGTCATGCATTAACATCAAGCTGAGTTTGAATATGCCACTAAACACCATTAGGCATAGTGTTAAACTCAGTAACGTTTCTTATTAAGTTTACCTCCACCACAAATAGTATCCATGACCTGTATGACTTTTGCCACTGGCTGTTTTAACAGCTTATTTGCTATTCGTGAATGACATTGATACAATAACTATCAACTGGCTTTTTTATCAATTGAAAAGATGAGAGAATCGTGTAGCCAGCAAAGTTTTTGTCTATCCTGAACAAATCCTAATGCATAATTCGAAAATCCACCAGAAATAGTTGCAATATTACAGTAAACATTTTTATTTTATGCTTTCTATAACATAGCTACCGAAGGTTGTAGCTAGCAAAGTTTTTTTCTATCCTGAACAATTTCTCTTTTGCCACTGGCCGTTTAACAGCTTATTAGCCATTTGTGAATGACATTGATACAGTAACTACTGATATGGATGTCGATAACATACTTTTTCGTCAAGTGAAAAGACGACAGAATCGTGTAGACAATCACTTTGCTGGCTATCTTGTTAAGCTTAGTATAAAGTAACTACTGAAGTTTGTAGCCAGTGAAGTCTGTCCTGAACAAATCATAAGGCATATTGTCACAAGTCTTGTTGGGTATGTATGTCTTAAGTATATGCAAACATATTATACAGATAGTTCTAATGCAGGCTAGAATGGTCAATCTCCTCTCAACCCTCAACAATGGAAGGCTGCCATGCATGTTCATGTTTATTCTGTTTGTGTAGTTTAGGACAAGGAAAGATGTTCTATTTTGAGCTTGTTGCAGCATTGCAAGGTCTTTCTTCCATATTACCAGACAGTAATCAACATGGAACAAGACTGGAGGCTGAACCACTGTTACAGTGTATACAGCAGATATACCATTTTCTTAATAACATTATAAATTTGACTTAACCATGATTCCTGAGACCATCAGTTTTACTCCTTGGAGTGGAAACAAAACATTGGTAATGATAGAGAAGATACCAAGGCAACTGCCACAGTGAAAAGAAAAAGAATAATGGAAATGGTATTCACACATTTGCAGCCACTTACAACAACAATAGTAACAAATAGATCTGTGTAGTGCCTGACCAGTTTGGGAAATAAGCTTCTGTTAATTTATTGGTATCTCCCACAGTGTAAACTCTGCTGGGAGCTGAGTGAACTTGTTGAGCAGAACCAGTCCCAAAAAATGCTATACAATATTATATACAGTATGTGCCCTATCCCATGTCACTAAAACCACTCAATTGTTTAAAAACATACATTGTCAATTATAAAATATGTATATAATAACAAAATGAGGAGAAAGTTTAGTGTAACACTGTAACAGGGAGGCTGTACACAGGCGCATGGAAAACTGAATAACAAAATACAAAGATATAACAAAACTGAAACTAACACACGAAAACAACATAATGTTACAAATGATGGAACAAAAGAAACAAGACCAACAAGCAGGCTGAAGCCCACAGAGCCATGAAAAGTATACTCTCAGTGAGGCAGAAAAGAGCCTTGGTGTCGCTCTTCTCTTTGGAACAACGGCTGGGGCTGTTCTTCAAACTCACAGATCTGCCTCCGCAGGGGTCCTGCAATAAAGACAGAAAGCTCATGAGTCCTAAAGACAAATGCACCCCTCAACAGCTGACGAATCTGGTCGCTGGTGTCCGCCTACAGCAGCTGCTGGAGCAGAGCACCCTTCTTCGAACTCCCAGGTTCGCCACCGGAACAGTTGCATCCTAAAGCCACAGGCACTCCCTGCAACTTGCGAACCCAGTCGCTGCACCCACCCCCCTAGCCCCCACTCCCAAATTTTTTGGTGAGTAAACTACCAACTGAACAGTCACTTGCCCTCTCTCCCGAGTCTTCCCTACAACTGCTGTGAACCAAAAAACACAACATAGATATATGAAAGTTTGGCAGTTTGTTCTATTGAGAAAAATAATAAACATGCATCAAAAGTCTACACACCTCTACTGAAAAAGCTGTTTTTGTTCATGTAAAGGCTGAAACCAAGATTATATTATGTGAGACCTTAAATTACCTTAGTTACTAGATCTTGTAACTTATTATACACTCACCTAAAGGATTATTAGGAACACCATACTAATACTGTGTTTGGCCCCCTTTCGCCTTCAGAACTGCCTTAATTCTACCTGACATTGATTCAACAAGGTGCTGAAAGCATTCTTTAGAAATGTTGGCCTATATTGATAGGATAGCATCATGCAGTTGATGGAGATTTGTGGGATACACATCCAGGGCACGAAGCTCCCATTCCACCATATCCCAAAGATGCTCTATTGGGTTGAGATCTGGTGACTGTGGGGGCCATTTTAGTACAGTGAACTCATTGTCATGTTCAAGAAACCAATCTGAAATGATTCAAGCTCTGTGACATGGTGCATTATCCTGCTGGAAGTAGTCATCAGAGGATGGGTACATGCTGGCCATAAAGGTATGGACATGGTCAGAAACAATGCTCAGGTAGGCCGTGGCATTTAAACGATGCCCAATTGGCACTAAGGGGCCTAAAGTGTGCCAAGAAAACATCCCCCACACCATTACACCACCACCACCAGCCTGCACAGTGGTAACAAGGCATGATGGATCCATGTTCTCATTCTGTTTACGCCAAATTCTGACTCGAAAATCTGAATGTCTCAACAGAAATCGAGACTCATCAGACCAGACAAAATTTTTCCAGTCTTCAACTGTCCAATTTTGGTGAGCTCTTGCAAATTGTAGCCTCTTTTTCCTATTTGTAGTGGAGATGAGTGGTACCCGGTGGGGTCTTCTGCTGTAGCCCATCCGCCTCAAGGTTGTGCGTGTTGTGGCTTCACAAATGCTTTGCTGCATACCTCGGTTGTAACAAGTGGTTATTTCAGTCAAAGTTGCTCTTCTATCAGCTTGAATCAGTCGGCCCATTCTCCTCTGACCTCTAGCATCGACAAGGCATTTTCGCCCACAGGACTGCCGCATACTGGATTTTTTTCCCTTTTCACACCATTCTTTGTAAACCCTAGAAATGGTTGTGCATGAAAATCCCAGTAACTGAGCAGATTGTGAAATACTCAGACTGGCCCGTCTGGCACCAACAACCATGCCACGCTCAAAATTGCTTAAATCACCTTTCTTTCCCATTCTGACATTCAGTTTGGAGTTCAGGAGATTGTCTTGACCAGGACCACACCCCCAAATGCATTGAAGCAACTGCCATGTGATTGGTTGATTAGATAATTGCATTAATGAGAAATTGAACAGATGTTCCTTATGCTATGTTGGTGGTCAGTGGAATAAGTGGCAATGAAGGGGCAAGGAACAGGAAAGCGACAAGAGGTATGCCGTGTCACTTGAATGAGTCTTGTGGTGACAAGATTCTCTCCCTCCCTGTTGATATTTGCTATATCTGTGGCTTTGTTTTTCTCTTCATCTCTTTTTTTCACCCTGCAATTCAGTGTTGTTCATACTGTAAATATACTGTATATACATTGGGGAGAACAGGTATTTGATACACTGATGATTTTGCAGGTTTTCCTACTTACAAAGCATGTAGTGGTCTGTAATCTTTATCATAGGTACACTTCAATTGTGAGAGACGGACTCTAAAACAAAAATCCAGAAAATCACATTGTATGATTTTGAAATAATGTGCATTTAATTGCATGACATAAATATTTGATACATTAAAAAGTCAGAACTTAAAATTTGGTACAGAAACAATTGTTTGCAATTACACATTTACAGAAATCATACGTTTACTGTAGTTCTTCACCAGGTTTGCACACACTGCAGGGATTTTGGCCCAATTCCCATACAGACCGTCTGCAGATCCTTCAGGTTTCGGGGCTGTCGCTGTGCAATACAGACTTTCAGCTCCCTCCTTTCTATTGGGTTCAGGCCTGGAGACTGGCTGGGCCACTCCAGGACCTTGAGATGCTTCTTACGGAGCCACTCCTTACATGCACTGGCTGTGTGTTTCAGGTTGTTATCATGCTGGAAGACCCATGCTGGAAGATCTTCAATGCTCTTACTGAGGGAAGGAGGTTGTTGGCCAAGATCTCGCAATACATGGCCCCATCCATCCTCCCCTCAATACGGTGCAGTCGTCCTGTCCCCTTTGCAGAAAAGCATCCCCAAAGAATGATGTTTCCACCTCCATGCTTCACAGTTGGGATGGTGTTCTTTGGGTTGTACTCATCCTTCTTCCTCCAAACATGGCGAGTGGAGTTCAGACCAAAAAGCTCTATTTTTGTCTCATCAGACCACTTGACCTTCTCCCATTCCTGCTCTGTATCATCCAGATGGTCAGTGGCAAGCTTCAGACAGGCCTGGACATGCGGTGGCTTGAGCAGGGGGACCTTGTGTGCACTGCAGGATTTTAAACCATGACAGCGTAGCGTGTTACTAATGGTTTTCTTTGAGACTGTGGTCCCAGCTCTCTTCAGGTCATTGACCAGGTCCTGCTGTGTAGTTCTGGGCTGAACCCTCACTTTCCTCATCATTATTGATGCCCCAAAGGTGAGATCTTGCATGGAGCCCCAGACCGAGGGAGATTTGATCATTCATGCCCCACGAGGTGAGATCTTGCATGGAGCCCCAGACAGAAGGAGATTGACCGTCATCTTGAACTTCTTCCATTTTCTAATAATAGCGCTAACAGTTGTTGCCTTCCCACCAAACTACTTGCCTATTGTCCCGTAGCCCAACCCAGCCTTGTGCAGGTCTACAATTTTATCCCTGATGTCCTTACAAAGCTCTCTAGTCTTGGCTATTGTTGAGAGGTTGGAGTCTGTTTGATTGTGTGGACAGGTGTCTTTTATACAGGTAATGAGTTCAAAAAGTTGCAGTTAATACAGGTAATGAGTGGAGAACAGGAGGGCTTCACAAAGAAAAACTAACAGGTCTGTGAGATACAGAATTCTTACTGGTTGTTAGGTGATCAAATACTTATGTCATGCAATAAAATGGAAATTGATTATTTAAAAATCATAAAATGTGAATTTCTGGATTTTTTAAATTCTGTCTCTCACAGTTGAAATGTACCTATGGTTAAAATTACAGACCTCTACATGCTTTGTAAATAGGAAAACCTGCAAAATCAGAAGTGTATCGATTGCTGTTCTCCCCACTGTATGTGTACTGTGGGTTCAATATACCCATCAAACAAATGGAAAAACATGTAGATTAATTATTCAGAGCCACATTTAAATGCCTTCATTTTTATCGATAATCTGCTCCATCAACAATGTTTGAGCTTTATGTCGCGGGGCACCACCCTTCAAGTTTGTTGACATTTTGTACCACCAGCTCTAGTGATTCATGAATTATTATCTCAGCATTACTCTGCATAATACTTTCAAGTTAAATACCAAACGTGCATTCATTATTTTCATCTGCTCACTTGTATGGTGGATATCAGCAATTCAAATCAAATCTGCAGCCAACCATTATGCCCGTGTACAAAGTGTGAAGCTTTAACAATCATAGTATCCAAGCCTGCCACAATTATTTCATAAAATGTGCCCAAATCCCCAATTTCACCTATATTTAGGAAATGTATCAACTGTCGTAATTCAACATTGTCAAATGCATTAGGTTTTACAACTCTAACATCACCATCGTTACAGTGACTTTGCATCAGAGCACTCGGAGCAGAGTCAAGTAGATTTTGTTAAAAATCTGAGGATCATTGTCTGTATCGCTGTGTAACTAAGAAAAGGCTGGATCATTTATATTTTGGGTGTGGTCTGTTGATCACTGTTGACTTGCTGTACGCTGCTTGCAGTTACCTACCCGAAGCTGAGTACCATTAGTATGCCTTTCCACTGTAATTGTTGTAGCTACTTCACGGAGAACTGTCGTCTTCAGTTAAAGAAAGCAGAGTTACAGGCTCGGCTTCAGACGCAAATGTCAGGCAAGGATTACGTTAGTGTAGAAATGGGAAAAACTGCATCTGTGCCACCAGGAAGAAACTATGGTGTTGTTAGCCCCCCAGCACAGCTCCGGCAGCCGGGCAAGAACTTTCTCTTGGTCACTGGGAAGAAATGCCGTCGACCAGATAATCCTGGGTCACTGCTAGAGCCGACTGAGATTTTCAAAGGTTTTCCCCACTTTAGTCGGAGTCAAGACCCGAGCCGTCTTCCCCTCGAATGATCAACCGGCATTTTCTATCGGTGGCCCGGAAAAACTGAAAACTTTATTCATTGGCGACTCCATTATCCTCAGTATTAGACTAAAGAATCAGCCAGCCATCGTATACTGTTTACCGGGGGGCAGAGCCACCGACGTAGCCACAAATCTGGGGTTGGTGCTAGTGAAGTCTAAAACTGGCAAGTATAGAGAGTACAGAGAAATTGTTATTCACGTTGGCACCAACGACGTTAGGATGAAACAGTCAGAGGTTACAAAGCAGAACATAGCATCAGCGTGTAAACTAGCTATAAAGATGTGTTGGCATCAAGTAATTTCTCAGGCCCCCTCCCAGCTAGGGGTAGTGACGAGCTCTACAGCAGACTTGCGCAACTCAATCGCTGGCTGAAAACGGAGTTCTGCCCTTCGCAGGAGGTAAAGTTTGTAGATAACTGGCTCTCTTTTTGGGACTCGCCCAGAAATAGGGTCAGGCCTGATCTGCTGAAGAGCGACAGACTTCATCCTAGCTGGAGTGGTGCTCTTCTTTTATCTAGGAACATTGACAGAAGTCTCACTCCTATAGCCTCACCATGAGATAGGGTGCAGGACAGGCTGCAGGCTGTTAGCCAGCCTGCTAGCATTGTGGAGTCTGTCGATAGCATAGCCAGAGTAGTTAGTACAGCTTTGCCTATTGCGACTGTGACTCGTTCCAGGCTGAGAAGCATTAAACAAGGAAGCGCTAACAATAGCAACCTTATTAAGATAAAACCTTCCTCCACCTCGGTCACAAATGAAAGTGATTATATTACCTTGCATCTCAAAATGGGACTCCTAAATGTTAAGTCCCTTGCTTCAAAGGCAATTGCAGTAAATGAATTGATCTCTGATCATAAACTTGATGTTATTGGATTGTGTGAAACATGGCTGAAGCCTGATGAATTTACTTCCCTGAATGAGGTCTCTCCTCCTGGCTATATTAGTGATCATATCCCCCGGGCATCCCGAAAAGGAGGGGGTGTTGTTAATATCTATGACAGTAAATATAAATTTACTCTTAAACACATCACTGGTTTTCATTATTTTGATGTTTTGCTCATGAAAGTTAACCAAGCTGATAAATCATTTTACATAGCCACTATTTACAGGCCGCCCGGACCATATACAATGTTACTCAATGAGTTTCCAGAATTCTTGTCTAACCTTGTAGTCATGGCAGATAGTATTCAAATTTTTGGCGATTTCAATATTCATACGGAAAAGTCAAACGACCCTCTTTAAAAAGCCTTTGAAGCGATAATTCACTCAATGGGTTATATACAACATGTCTCAGGTCCAACGCACAGCCACAATCATACCTTAGATTTAGTCCTGTCACGAGAAATCAATATACAACTGCCCAGTCCAACTGGTCAGAAATAAATACAAAGCGGGTTAACAGAGGACCAAGTATTTAAAGCTGACTATTAATAATGTTAAAAGTCTACTTACCAAAAAAACTGAAAATTTGTTTTCTAAACACGCCAGGGTTTTAATTCCATTCAAACTAAATAACGTGTACTTACGATGTAAACAGCCTACCCCTCACTGGAACAACAGCTGTCTGCCGTGGTTGCCGCTGGAACAACAGCTGTCTGCCGTGGTTGCTGCAGATTTAACAAGACACCCAGGAAACCGTAAAAAGGTTACGTCTCTTTGTCATTGGTTTACGTCATTGTTTTTAACATTAGAACTAAAACAGTTACAATGCTTAAAATTGCTATACGGAACTATTTGTACTGTTCCGTATAGCACAGTGATGCCCTTGGTCTGGTAGAAACGCTGTTATCGACGTGGCTCAGCTGTGACATCATGTAATTAAATTGTATCTATTAACAATTATCTCATCCGCTTACATATAAACGCTGGCCGTTGTCGCCATATCGCCACTAATCTCTTCAAACAGCATTTTACAAACAAAATATAAGACTATATCTAGCAATCAAAAATCGGAAGTACAACATCCGCCCACACTAACAGACAGGTATTCTCAAACTCGCAAATACTACAGTTTGTAACCATCGTTGCCCGTTTAACAATGTTAAGAAACCAATCTTGCATCAGTCCACGTTGTGCTATTTCATTAGACACCTTTACAAATGTTTTGATTACCTGAAATAACATCTTGACCTGTCAACGATTCACCGTTGTTCATTCAAATTCATACTCCACTTTCTGGCTACGTTTGTAACGTTTTGCCATATAATGCAGCTTAAAAGTTAATGCTGACTTAAAACAACCAGTTGTATTTCACAGATCATCACTGATCTTACATATCATCGTTTTTATTTTTAACAATAATTTAAACCCAACAATGACAAAATCAACCAAGTCATAATGTGTGGTCGGCCCAGGCAGTTTATTCTCTCAAAATAATAGCATTGCTCATGCAAGGTTTTTTACTGTAGTGATTTGGTGGATTATAAACCTTGTATAAAACACCTGATGTTTTTCAAACTGCATATACTACAGTTTGTGCTAGTGGTTATTTAAGGACTGTTTCAATTGGCAGATCTGATCTTAAGGCCCATCTCTTGTTAATGTAAAAAATGGGCTGAAACTTCTAAATCGTAAGTCCTGACCCTTTATCTTACACAAAAAAGCAAGTTTCCTGATTGTAATTCTGTGCTTGTGGTAAAACACCATGCTACATGCACATTGTAAAACATGGAAGGTACACAACCACCGGTTGTGGGACATCTGTTATAACTCTTATTGGAACATAAAATACCAGGGGTTATATCATTGCTGAACCCTGGTGCCCTTTTGTTGAACATCAAACATAATCTTGCTGATATAACACTTATTTATTGCCTATCGTTGTAAAACATCAAACATGGAGACATCAATGCAATCATAAATTAAACCTGACATGCATACGTCATTCCGGAAGTCCCGCCCTAACACACGTCATACAGGATGTCCACACGTCACACCAGAAGTCCCACCCAGCAAACCGGATGTCCCGTCCACCTGTCAAAGCAATCTGGAAGTAACACCCACCAGGGTCATAAATCACTAAAGTCACGGAATATACCCTACACTACTAACATGCAAAGATGTGCTGTTCACAGCCATTTCATTTCGGACCTTGTCTTTTCTATGTATTCTTTTTTTTGTATGATGAGACCTGATTTAAAACATTGCCTTATTTAAATGATGATAAATAAATGTAACTGTATGAAATAGAGTGTACGAAAAGTTTAATGCGGTACAAAAACAGGGCCAATTCCTTAAAAACCTGAGGCATTATCTTAGATTGGGATAAGATTCCCTTGGTGGCAACTAAACTTGTAGCTGCAAAAATATTCCCAATTCTAAAAGACATTTGAGTAAATTCAAATTAATCAATCAACAGTAGCCATTTATTTTACTGTATAATGTTACCCTTAGGGTAGCAGCCTTCCACATAAAAAAGTCACTAAACTTTTCTTTATTTTGTCAGTAATAAGACACTGATCTGGGGGGGGGGGGGGC